>LWCA01000906.1:0-15545 GCA_001642005.1 Intoshia linei | reverse complement strand
TATATCATAATTTCGATAATCAATGCGATTTCCAATGGTTATTTTTAATTTTTATATAATAAACGTTCAATTAATTAATGTATAGAGGTCCATTTTTAAAAAAAATTTTGATAAGGGCCTATACTTTCCATCGAGCACGAGCCTACTGCTGGCTCTCCACGACTATTATTATGACCAAATCAGCTTTAATTCTTAAATTCTATCCGTTTAATTTAAGTAACTAGTTAACACTTCATTTATGATTAATATTGTATTAATTGATTTTTAATCAGGGGTACACAGTCATTAAGATCAATATTTGGGGATGCATAAGACAAAAAAGTTAAGAACCACTGCTCTATACCATGTTTAATCAATCGTTAATTATCTAAAAATTAAAAATAACTAATTAAACTGTTAATAGAACATTTTATTATACGATAATTTTAATATACAGTAGTAATTCAATTATCCATTCACGATTATACACACGGGAAAAATAAAAATGAATTTTAATTTCAAGAAAATTTTATAAAAATTTATATATGAACTAGATTGACTGTTATGAACTAGCATCACCTAGCTCTGCCGAGGGCACATTTTTACCAAAAAAATAAATTCACGCTGAAAATCTAACTTAAAAATCCTACTATTCACTAATATCAACCCTTTAAAGGAGTGGTTCCCAAACTTGTTTAGGTGGAACCATCATATCACATTACTTTTTACTTTAAAATGAATTATTCCATCTCAATTTTTTTTGTTAACATTTGGGTAAAGAATTTTAAAAATAATTGTTATCCCATTGTTTTAATTTATTAGACAGAATGTGTTTATAATATTAAAAATAAAGTAAAAACAGTCCAACCTAATAAATGCCAGAAAAAAATAAAATCATAAAAACCTATTTTGTCATTTTCAATGTGTATGATATGTTCAGTACCAATTTAATAAATGCTACCAGCAAAATTAAAAAATTAGTTCATTTTTTAAATTACATTATTACAGAATTGTCAGATGTTGGAATTTTATTCGATATCCTAGACCAGGTGTTCTCAAGGGTGGGCGAATCGCCCCCTTGGGAGGAATTTTTCTATTTTATTGCACAAAATACATAATCTAATAAAAAAATTTAAGGTCAAAAATTATTCTTCGTCATTTGATTAAAATGTTAAACTTCTTTTCTTAAATTTCATAGCTAAAATAACATAAAAAAGTATCACAATTTTTTAAAGATTATTATAGATACTATAGGTCTTTAAAAAATTGATTAAAAGTAACAACTTTTTACTAACATGTAATTGAAAACACTCACTATAGTAAATTTTATCAATCTAAAAATATGTGATTTTTATTTTGAATTATGGAATTTTAAATAGTTGCCGACCGCTCAACTAAAACTTTAAAATGTAAAGTTTAAATAGACAGTAACATTATGTCGGTGTTTAAAACAAAATTGCATTTAAAATTGAATAATGAAATTTCTAGGTGAATTATACGTTAACATTAAAATAAAAATTACCTCTAGGATTTCCAAATTTAATGATGACAACAACTAAGATTACAACAACATTCATAAATAATATTTGTACATGAATTTATTCAATAATTAAAATAAGCGTAGAGTACAAAAGTTAAAAAATGTTTCTGTAGGAATAATGGAGATCAGTCTGGTAATTTAATAATACAAGTGACATGAGACCATCTGTCGAAATAGGACTGGAGAATAAGAGCTTAACTAACAAAGTGCGTAACATGAGTGTTTAAAATTTCGAAAGCTATAAAACCATTGTTTATTAAAATTGTAGACACAAATTACAGTTTTAGTTTTATTTATTAAAATGTACAAATTCAAATTTAAATGTTTGGGTTTTTATCACGTTTAAGTGTATAGGAATTTAAGTATGTGGTGTAATATTTCGAATCTAAAAATCGGTCAAATGAACTACGTTTTATAAGGGTCTAAATTTTTAATTATTTTAAGTTTATTCCTTCATACTTTAACTTCCTGCATACACTCGTCAAACATTTCTCGGTTGCACTTTTCATCGTCAACCAATTTAACACATTCATCTTTGATTCTTTGTTCAATATTAATCTGTGAAAATATTTGAGTTTTAATTGGTAAAATTTTATATTTTAATTAATTAATTAGAAAATATATACGGAATATTTTTCACTTTCGACCAAATTTTTTTCAATAAAGTTTGAATCGTTTAAAATGTAAATGTATCACAAATTGTGATACAAATTGTCACAATACAATACAATGTAATTGTAAATTTTGTGATTCAATATACATTTTTGTATTTACTTGTAAAAGTATAAAAATATCAAATAAATTAGAAATTATGACAAATTTTAGTCACAATGATATTTATCTATTACATTATATGTAGTATCATTTAGTATTATAACATTATTCGATTGATTTTAGACAGAAATCAATATAATTTCATCTTTCATACCCAATTAATGAATAAACATTGAAATTTTAATTAATAATTATTCAATAGTAGAAAAATTACTAAAAACGGACATTTTGATCACTATCCTCAGGTCTACAGTATACAGTACGTAATACATAATGTATTTACATAAACTGATTGAGATTTTACAATTAATATGAATATCACAACTATATGTAATATAGTGTTTTATTTATAAGGGAAAAATTTAAATTTAAAATCAAAAATTGATTAAAAGTAAATATAAACTGAAAAACCTCAAAGTGCACTTTTACAAAAACGAGGGGAAATGAATGCGTTTACTGCTTTAAGAAAAATTACAAAAAAAACACTATTGCTACAACCAAAGCCGTTTCATGTTAGACTAAAACTCAGGGTCCGCCATCCTTTTTTCAACATTGACAGTTTTTGGACAAAATTTAAAAAATCTTTATTTAATTCCGTGAAAAGATTCAAAAAGATTCAAAATATATTGTTAAATGTCACTCAAATTAGACAATTGTTCAGAAAAATGAAAAAACTACAGTCAAACCTAAGTCTAAACTAAATTTTAAATTACAAATTACAAAAAAGTACTTCATTTTTAACGGTACATCTCAGATAATTGTTTGAAATAAATTTGGCACATTCTTGAACCTTATCATCATCTACAAGTTTGAAATTAAGAACATCAGTAATGAAGAGTAAATTTTCTTCACTGGATTCTGAAATAAGAAATTCTTTAAGTTTGATAGTTCCATCTAAAAACTTTAGTACACAATAAATAAAAAAGATACAAACATCGCTAAGAATTTGATCGATTGTTACATGGCCTTTATAATCAATATGAAGCATTTTCTTCCCATATTTTCCTTTGCTCGCTGAAAAAATAAAATTCTGAAATTTGGGTATCATACACTGTAAAAGTAAACAAACAAAATTAAACTATTTTTTAAAACGTTTTACTCAATTTTGGTGTTATTATTAAATGGATGATTATTTTAAATTTTTGAAACAAACTGGCTTTAGAAGAATTGAATCAATTAATCGATACCATCGTAATAAATATATTCAATACTTCAAATTATTTTCAATAAATAGGCAATTCAATAGATAATTATATAGTGACAAATTAGTTCAAAACCATTAAAAATTAAATTAACAAACACATGTAATTTGGTCAAACGTGAAACATTGAAAATTTTTAATATGGGTCAAAATTCATCGAGTGCAACTTCAACTTGGAAGTTCCATGCTGATTTAACTAAAAATAAATAATTTAAATGGACACGTTAAATTTACTGGACATAAAACGTACACAGCGAAAATTGACAGCTTTTTTTAAATCAAAATTAAAGATAATGACAGAATTTGTAATTTCAATATAAAAAAATGGGCTAAATTTGAGAAAAAAAGAATGACCAATATAATATTGGATAATACCAACAATATTAAAATGACAAAGTTGGTCGTTTCAAATCGATGGAATGATTTGCAGTGTAGGATGAACAATATAAAGATCAAAACAAGAAATATGATTTCTCACACACGCAATAATTTACTCCGTATAAAAAGGAATCAAGATGAATCACATAAAAATATAAACAATAAAAATTTAATGAAAATAAAATGCACAATTTCACTACTTTAAATTGTAAAAATACAAATAACAAAAGTAACAGAGAAAAGTTGTTCTAGGATGAATTTTTTTCAAAAGAATTTTATAAATATAAATTTTATAACTTTTATATTTATTTTATTATTATATTTGTTTGTATTTTCATATTTTTGTAAAATGATCCATTAAATTTATCGATTGTACTTGTCTAAATGTATTCATTAAAAATTTAATCAAAACATCACTCATACATATTCTATACTGTGTTTACACAACAATAATATTAACTCATTCTTTTCATAATTATGAAATAATGTTTATATTGTACATCTAAATTTTAAATAATATATGGCAAATCAATTTTTTAAAAGCACCCAAGATAAGAAATTTTTTTTCATTATATCATATCAGAAAATTTAAAATAAACTAAACAAAATAATTTATTTGACATAATTAATTATGGAAATTATACTAAAACCTAAAAGAATAAATTACCGTGAGGGTTTGGAGGATTAAAGGCATTAGAATAATAATTTGGAGGTTCAAAGTTCGGTGGGATAAATGATGTAGATTGGTTCATGATTTGAGTAGGATTTTCGTTTCTTGGTATTTGATTAAACACATTTGGCTGTGACTCATAAGGAGCCGCTGGGTTATACTGAGTCTGATTTATTGTTTGCACGTTAGGGTGATGTGTATTTTGTTGGTAGCTGACATTTTGATTCGAGGTTGGATTAAAATTTCGATATTGGGGTGCATTTTTGTAATCTATAGTATTCACGGGGTATGGTGCACTTTTTACACCGGTTTTAACTGGTTTTTGAGGAGGAATACCACGCAAACTTGCAGGTTGAGAATTAGGTTGTATTTGAAGAGATTGTTGCACATTTTGTATTGGATATTGATTAACCATGTGAGCTAAAATTAGAATCATCATGCTAGGCATCAATATGTTTATAAACTTTACTCATGAAAATCCATGCAATGAAAAAGCTAATTATCTGGAAATTTCAAACAAAATATGAACAGATTGAAAGTTTGAATTGATTAGAGAAAGGATAGGCAAATTTGGAGACTAATGGCTGTTACGAATTATCAGTATGTCAACCCTTCAGCTAAAATCAATGAAAATTTGAATTAAAAATTTCGTCTATAAAATAAACGATTGCAAATTTGCATTCAAAATAAAAAATTTGGCGAACATTCAGTTGAGCAATATAATCATATTATTGATTTTTTTCACCCAATTTTAAAAATTATGAAGATCATTTTGACAGTAATGATTCAATTAAAATTTAATTTATATCTACCCTTATTTGTAAAAACTAAATATAATGTATTATGTAAATGAAAATATTAGATATAAAAAATATATAATTTTTTTTAAAAATTGTTAAATCATGTGTAAAAACTAAAAACACAACATAAAATTTAAATTTTGTTTTTTATAACAATTCAAAATTTTTAGAAATATTTTGAAAATTTCAGTAAAATTATATTTTTTAGCTGACTCATATCATTTCTTTGAATAGTTATTATTTACCATTATTTTGATAATTTCAGGGTATGTTAAAAATTTTTCCTAAGCATACCATTTCCGGTAATTTATAGGTAATAAATAATTTTTAAACGGTAAATTGCTGTTAATGAAAACTCTAGTAGTGCGTAATTTATGTAATTCTCAATCATAAAAAGTTAAATAATAATTTTACAATAAAATTACCGGTATTTGGGTAAATTTTACGTAAAATTGTATCTGCATCAGAAGAGGTCCTCCATAATGAATTTAAAATTGTTTCAAATGCCTAAATATTAAAATAAAACCACATTTAGATTGGATATTTAAAAAAATTCCACATACAAAAATGTAAATAATTATGAATGAAACCCATTTTTTAATTTAAAATAAAAACAGTATTAGAATAATAAGGTTAATGATAATGATATATCACAGATTTGGGAAGAGTTTAGACTGAGAAGGTCGCAGCGATTTCACAAAAATTTGATAAGGTCACCTTCTAAAATTTGCAACTATTATGTGACCCTAATTTATCACCAAAATTGATTATGTTTATCCATAATTAACAAAAAATACTTAAAATTATTACATTATCATAAAAATTAAAAAATTTCAATTTTTTCAGAAGGCCTCACATTCCCACCTCTGATCTATCACGTCGCATCAAACCAATGTCACTTTTACAAATACACTCTGACAAAACGAACATAGAACCTAACGTTATATAACTCTGATATACGGTGCTCGTTCTCAAAAGTGATCACTCAAGTACCCTGTCTGTTATGTACTTTGTACAAACAGTAGGTAACTCCCACTAGGGCGAACATTTCCAAATATACACAGCATTGTTACACATTATTGAATGAACAAACACATTAAATTAAATGGTAATGTGAAATGACGGTCCATAGTGAAACAAGTTTGGGATCCGATCCTTGAACGGGTTGATAATAGTGAATGTAGCATTTAAAGTAAAAATTTATTTCATAGGTTAGCAAACTATTGCCCTAAAAATACGTAAAAAAATTGCATTATTTTAGTCATAAGATCAAACCTCAAGTATTAATAAACTAAAAAATAAAAACCTGCGTTTGCTGTGAAATTGAATCCTTAAAATCTTCAAATAAATATAGAGACGATAAAATATTTTGATAATCACTGGAATTATTTGATTTTGTATCCTTTTGAGGTTTAATTTTACTTGTATCCATCTACAATATTCCAATTAAAACTATTAAATACTTAAAATTCCAAAATAATGAATTGAGTAAACATATACCATATACCAAGCTACTTCAAAATGCGACCCACCAAATTTATAAATTAACATTTTTTAACAATTGGACCGAATTTGCTTGGACTACATTTTAAAATTTAAAAAAATCAAAATCAAAATGAAATTTCAAAAATATAAAGTATTAAATTCATCATAGGCCGGCAGCCATGTGTCACATTAAACCCAGGGCCGTGAGAACCAGCAGTAGGCCCGGCCTAAAAATTAGAAAATATAAATTAAAAAAGTAAGCCCTGGAATAGGGCCCTAACTCCCCCTCTCCACGGTCCTGATTAAACCAGTCTGTTAGATGTATAAATATTGTAAAGTACATTCAATTTTGAAATAATTTCAATTTGTTTATTGATGTTAATATTAATCTCGTTTTGAACAGGCAACACCAATTTATCGGATTCCCTAACCACATCATTTTCAACATCAATTAAATTTCTTTCTTTGTACATGCTTATAAAGTAATTTACTAAATGAGAATTAAAATAAATCAACCATTTAAATTTATTAATAATACAAAATGTGGGTTGTATATATCTTAAAATACAGATACAAGAAAACCAAACTAGGACAACCCATTTGACTGATCAAAACAAATTTTAATAAACTGTAATTGATGAGACCACGATACAGTGTTATAACTAAAATATAATACCTGAAGGTTGAACAAAATCTCTAGACTTTATCTTGTTTAACAGTAAAACTCTATCTTTTTCAAGTTGTTCCAATTCTGAAGATGCTTCGAAAATTTTATTAATCATATTTTCCTTTGAAACTGTTGCAGCATTCGAACCATTCAAAAGATTTAAAATGCTTTCCTAAATTGATTAAAAATAGTTCAAATTAGAAAAAACCTCATTATAATTATACTGTTTCAACATAGTCTGATTGTCACAATAAACCTGCTTAATTTTTACATATTTACTAATTTCCCTAATAGAGTTGTCTTTTCTGGTGTTAAAAATTGACACAACATTGGAAATGTCTCCATGAATTTGATAATTACTGCATTTATTCAAATTGTCCATTTTGCCATGAATCTAAAATATTATAAAAAAAAAGAAACAAAAAGAAACCGTTGAAATTGTTTTTTCAATGTTAATCTTAAATTGTTCCAAAGTTTCTAATCCTGATTCAACTTGCGTAATTCCGAAGCCACTAGAATTGAACGTACGCAGTTTTTGAATCAAAATATCGTTACTTGAAATCTCATTTACATCAGATTTTGAATCAAAAATGTTTAAATTATTGTAGTAAATAAGTTGCCTAAATACAAAATTTGACAACTTAACATTTTTAATACTTTTCTCTTTCTTCACTAGCTATTTTATGTCGTTCGGTTTCAATTTCCAATATTCTACTTACAGAAGCTTTGAGGTAAAAAATTGCATCAGAAATTTGCTTAGGATAAACAAAGTGAAGTAAATCTAATAAAAATATCCATATATAATTTTTTTAAAATATACCTTGATTAGGCGTGACTGGTAAAGTGAATTCTGGAACTTTTATTGGTTCGGCTGGTATAATTTTTGCAAGTTGATCCTTTTCAGCCAGTACTTTATAATAAATTTTATTGTTATCTTCAACCGACGTGTTATAATCATCAGTTATGGTTTTATAAAGACGGTGCAATGTTGGATTATCTTTAGGGGATAATTTTTTCACGTGCTTGTCTAAAAACGATTTTGCTTCTTTTAATCTCGTAATCTTGTGACTCATTGGTTCAGCTCTAGACATGTAAAAATAAGACATGGCCCGTGCGTAATTTCGGAGCAAAGTCACGTTTTCTACGATATTCTAAAAAATATAAAAAATTTATAAAAATCTACATAAATTTATAAATTAAAATTTATACAAAAACCTTCGGAAAATATCCAGGTGTCACAGTCAACATGTATTCTAGAGCTTTTGAAAAAGATACATCACAGTAAGCATAATATGATATCAATTGTTTTTCGTTGACGCTGCCACCGGCATACCGTTTTAGAATGCAAATATTGGAACTGCCTCTAGCAATGTTCTCCAAAACTTCCATGCAAGAGCTGGACAAATCCTTGTATCTTTCATTGCAAAAATTTAATTTTAAATATGAAAATATATTTGCAGATAACTAAAAAATTATTTATTCAAATTTCAATACAGCAGGGTCGTAAAATGTAACACAGGAACATATGACGTGTCCATGAAACATAATTAAAAAACGAGTCGTAGAATTTAACAAACCCAATTTATAATAGTTTTTCGAGTGTCATTAGGGTTACCAAGATTAAGTTATTTCAACCCGAATTTTTGAGCGATGCAAAAAATTTTTTGGGCCCCTCTTTTACTTTAGGGGTCTCTTTTTCATAAAATATGGTTGTAACTAAGTAATGGAATAAAATTAACTGCTAACACTAAGAGTCTTTAACCATACATAAAAAAAAATTATAGAATATAAATAAAATATGTCTGATCTGATGATTTTGATTGAAATAATTAAATTACCCTGAGCCCTGAGTTGCATTTGAAAACCTGAATTCTCAGGGGGAAAATAACGCAGTTGGCAACCCTGAATCTGATGTTTTATCGCAAATTTCAAATTCATAAAATAAGTCTTTAAAGGGTCAAAACCGAGTTCCGTTTTTTAAAAAAAAAAATCAGTGCTAGAATTTTAACAAACATACACACTGAGATACGATTTAAATTCATTAATATTGTCGTAAATCTTACCCTCAGAAACTTACATTTTCATGATTAAAATCCCAAATTATCCTTTTTTAAATTATGAACTTTATCATCAATCTCAACCTCAAAAATTTGCATTTTCACGATGAAAACCAGATTATCCTTTTTTTAAAAAATAAGTCCTAAAAATAAAAAAATTAAAATCTCACAAATTGACACTTTTAGGATCAAAAAGGCATTTAGTATTAAAAAAAATAATAATTTTTTTTATTTGGTAAATATTTTATTAAAAATTGACCGTATAAATATTTGAAATACAAAAATATGGGTTTCAATCTAATAAATTGATTCTACAGTTTTCTATCGTTTCTACTCATTTACAAGAATTTTCGAAATGTAAATTACACTATAATTTTTGAAACATTGTTTTAGCACTTCATCATCAATTTTATTTGACCCAGCATTAACTTTTAGAGCTGTAGTCAATCGATTAGTTGAATTATTGTAATATAAAACGGCCAAATTGAAAAGAATACAACCTACTTCAAATTTAAAAAGTCCACATTCTAAATATAAGATGAAATTGATAACATGATAGATTACTGTATTTTTTATTATTAAAAGCATCATCCCATTTAAATTCAAAATTGAGCTAATTATTAAATTAAATTATTATTAACAAATGAATCAAATGTTACCAGTACTTGCTGGTATTAGTACCAGTATTGTTGTTTTTATTACCAGAAAAATTAAAAAATTTTATTTTTGTAAAGTAAATTATTGCAATTGGCAGATGTGATTTTATCCAAAATCTCAAACGACCGCTTACATTATTTCACAAATCCCATTTTTATTGCACCATTGATAAAATGTAATACTTACCTATTCAACTACGTTAATAAAAAATCACCTTTGTAAAAATCTTAATCGAACCACAAAAAAATCAATTTAGTTAATTTTTTTGAAAAATTCGATTATACCAAAGATTTCAATAAAAACCTCTTAATCCAACCAAAAACTAAATTTTTTTTTCCATATGAAGTAAAAAATTCCTTTCGATATATTTTTAAATTATACAAAAATACGACTACTAGCTTTTTCGGTTTAACTCATAGTTGCCAGCTGTTGCGATTAAAAGACCACTTACTCCATTGGAGTAACACCAACACTAAAGAAAAAATTCACTTTATCCAATATTTTTCTAAAAACTCCCCTTTTCTCAATAATTTTTTAAAAACCAGTGAATGTAGATAGAGACAGATACAGATAGAATGAAGTAAAAACAATTGAGAACAAATTTAATCCAATCCCAAAATAAAAATACAATTTTACCAACTCTTAAAAGAAAATCCCTTTTTTTCATTGTTTTTATGAAAAACTCATTTAACCTAACCCAAAATAAAAATCAAAATTTATCAACACTTAAGGGATATGGGGGTAATCCCTTTTTCTAATATTTTTTGAAAAACCCTATTTTACAAAATGTTATGCGGAAAATCTCTTAAAATTCAAATTTACAAACCCTCAAGGGCAAAATCGTCTTTTTCCGTTATTATTTTGAAATCACGATTTTATGAGAGATCTTATGAGAAAAAAATTCTTATTCCAATCCTTAAAGATAAATCCCTTTTTTCATTGTTTTTATGAAAAATTCATTTAACCTAACTTAAAATAAAAATCAAATTTTACCAACACTTCAAGGATATGGGGGCAATCCCTTTTTCTAATATTTTTTGAAAAACCCTATTTTATTAAATGTTATGCGGAAAATCTCTTAAAATTCAAATTTACAAACCCTCAAGGGCAAAATTGTTTTTTTCCGACATTTTTTTGAAATCACGATTTTATGATAAATCTTATGAGAAAAACATTCTTATTCCAATCCCAAAATAAATATAAAATTTTACCAACCAAGTTTTATCTATATTCTTTTAAAAACTCTAATTTAACCAAAAACTTGAAACATTGCTAAATAAAACGTACCGAGTCTCGAGTTTTGGAGAGTGTGGCAAAATTTTTTTAACATGGTTCAGTTTTGTTAAAAAATGAACAAACAAGACTAAATAATTAATTTAAATATTCCACCAAATTCAAAAATGTAACTAGAATGTTTTATTTGGACCTCAGTGACTGAGGTTCAGTCTAAGGCTTGGACCCTAACCTTTAGTATTTCAGCAAAACATACATTTCAAAATGATATCTGGCAACTCTGTCTGAAGCGTTAATTAATTTTTTTTAACAAAGTAATATTATAGCGAATAACGAAGATTATGTATGAAGATTATAAGAACTAAAGTTTTTTGAGCGAATAGCGGAGACTTTTCTGTAATTCGTTTCAATTAATTTGGACACAACTTGCAACTTGGAGTATTATCCATCAGGTATGTATTATTAACTTTTCACAAAATGCAATATATGTATTGTCGTCTGTATAACGTCGTACGATGCCAGCGGATCCATCATGTAGATTACGGACTACTCTGGTCCAAATGAAAAATTTAACGAACCAGAAAAATTTTTTTGAACATTTAATATTGAAATTGAACACAAAAATGTAATGTAATAATAACATAGTGTAATACTTCCTAATAATAAAATGTTTAATTAATCCGTAAAAATTTTTTTGAAACCTCTAATTCAGTCAAAATTTACATGATATTTGTCTCATTATCCTGATGATAACCTGCTTTTTATAATTTATAATTTCTAACTAGGTCACCGAAAAGGCCATAGAAAATACATTATAATTTGTAAATTACATTTTCCGGAAATTTTTCATTAAATTGATACATAATATCAATATAACTAAATAAAACTAAATAATTAAAAATCAAACGATACTTCGTTAAATTATCGATGGACGGATTTTCAATGCAATTTTTCCTTAAAATATCTGCATCTTGCAATATTGGCAATAAATCCTGATCAATTTCTTTATAACAAGAATTGGCAATAACATGTTTTTTCATTTCATCAGTTAAATTAATAGGATACCCCTTCTTGAGAGGTAATAAAAATTTTACAATCATTATAAATAAATTATTGTAAATAAAAAATTATTGTAATTGTAAATTTAAATGAAAAGCTAACAATAAACAAAAACTTGTATAAATAATTTGATTGAGATTTACTATATCAACAAATAAAGTTATTATTATGGAAAATAGATCACTGAAAAAAGTTGAATATGAAGATATAAATGAACATGGTTCAAGTATAGCCAAGAAAATAAAACTCAAATCTGAGGAAGAATTTGAAAAAAATTCAAATGATTCTACCTCATGTAAATCTAGTGATGCAATTTTTGAAAAATTGGAAAAAATGGTGATGGATGGTATGACTACTCTTCGAAAATTTATTTTTGCTTAGGCGGCGAAAAAGAACATGTCAACACACTCCCAGCTGATTGGATAAAAATTATACATAATAGTGGAATCCCCATTTATCTTAATAAACCATCCAACGTTATTACCTTATCTAGACCGTACTACATTGGAAATGCTCTTTTGCGAGTATTTTTTTTAGTTTTTTTTATAAATTTTAAATTTTTATCAGTATCATGAAATTCCAATTTTTTCAGTTCCCTGCCTCAAGTATATTAAAGACACAAAGTTAGGTATGTTACAGTTAGTACTACACTTATTACAGACGTATTTTTAGATGAATGGAAACAAATTTCTTGTCCTCAAAATTTACCTAAAAATATGACTAAAGACGAAATTGAATTACTAAAAACTGAAAAAAATGAAACTATTAAAAATTCTGAGACTATAGGTAATTTTTTTTGGTTTATATTCACTATTAGGTGTTTTACAACTACGTGCGTATTGTGAAAAGTTGATGAAATTTAAAAAAATATTTATCAACAAAAAAAAAAACTTGAAAGACGATAAGAATCAAACCACTAAAATCCCTCTTTTGGTAAACTTTTTAATACATTTTTTTATAAATTATATTTTTTAGTCCGAGAATGACAAAATTATCAAAGTTTTAAATTGCAAAACTGATAAAAGTATTTACATTATCATTTCATTATTTTTTTGACATTATTTCTAAAATCTTTTAATATAAAGCTCAATAATAAAATGTTAAAAATTTAAAAAGTTAAATGAATAACTGAATAAATACGAATTTACAGCATTTTTTAGATTTTTTTACTGTGATAAATAATTTTATATTTATTTATTAGTATATTATTAATATAAATATTTATTATTATTTCTATTATATTGATATGAGAGGGTCAAAAAGAAAAAGAGTAGAGTAGATTTTGCCTACCGCTGTGGGTAACCTCATAAGAAGAGAGGGTTAATTTTTCAGAGGTGAGCGGAAAATTCTGATTATATAATACCACTTTAATAAATGTTATAATATGATGCAATAGTGACGTCAAATTAATTAAAAATGTTATATTTAAAATATATTGAATATTTACATTAACATAACATTGTAAATTAGTTAATTTATGTGTAATAATGTTAATTAAATTTTTAGTTTGTATCATTAACCTTTCTGGGAGGAATGATCTCACAGTATTACATGCTTATACTCAAATTAGTATGAATGTAAATCCTACGTATGATATTACTAATAATGGTAATTTTTAAGTTTTGGTTTTAGGATCGACGTCAATTTAGTCATTACTGATGAGTGTGATCAATATGCGGGATTTTTTTAAATTTTGATTAAATTATGAAAAAATACATGAGTTGTCCGATTGTGGTCCACTGGTCATAATTCGGAAATTTTATATTGCTATTTTTCTATTTATTTATTATTAAATCAATGTTTTAGTAAAGGAAAATTACTTGTGTAAATGCTATATAAACGATAAATTGTATGGTATTGGTGTTGGGAAAAGGAAGAAGGAAGCTAAAATAATATCTGGTAATTAATTTGTATATAATGATTAATACCTATTGTAAAATACAGATATGTATGTTTTCTGTTCTAATATCAGGTCCTCTCATCTGTAAACAATTTAATCATTGTGTTTTATATTTTTTAGATTTTTTTGTGTTATATCTTCAAGACCAAATCACCAAATTACCCGTTTTTTAAAAAATTAAAATTGTCCCAGAATTTAAAAAAAGTTTAACAAATTACATTTAATACAACTTTTTCCAGTTAAAATACACACATTATAGATAAAATTGTTGAAAACTAAATAATATCGTTTTGACTTGAGTTTACTAGGTACAACTTCAGAGCCGTCTTAAAGCACTTCGTGGCCCTGGGCTAAGCAAAGGACTGGAGGCCCTTTAAAGTTTTGAGCGAAGCGATAAAAAATTTTAGGGCTTTTTTTTTGAAAATTAATAAGAGAAAATCAAAGATTCCTACTTTCTTTTTCGAATATTCACTTAATAGAAAGGTTTTAATGTTTAATACAGTGTGCGCAATAAACATTAAGTCCAACCGATTTATATTATTTTTTGGTTTATTAACATTAATTTTCATGAATATTTCATCTCTATTAAAAAAGGTATTAAAAAGTACGCTTGTTGATAGCATTATTTTTCTAATGCCACAATACCTTTATATGAAAAGTTATCAGACAAATCGTTAATTAGCCGTTAATTAATTAAACATAGGACACTTCAAATTAAAATCACTTGTTTTATATGATAATCAAATTTAAAAATGTAATTACCATTTTCATTATGTTTATTTATATTATATCTTGTATCTTATCAATAATATATAATTTATTTATTGATGTATATTTTAGCAATGGGCAGAGGTAAACCTTTAACTGATTTTGAAAAGGGTCAAATTATGGCATTAAAAACTGAAAATAAATCACACAAATACATTGCTAAGCAGATTAAAAGGTCTAGAAATGTGGTATCGAGGTTTATACACAACCCAGAGTCATATGGAAAGTCAAAAAGTCCAGGTAGGCCCAAGAAACTTACTTCAAGAACGGAGTCTCATATTATACGTGAGGCTTTAGTCGGTCAATACACAGCTAGAGACATTATGCAAAATTTAGAATTAGACGTGAAGCTCCGTACGGTTCAACAGGTAATAAGT
>LWCA01000598.1:0-22385 GCA_001642005.1 Intoshia linei | reverse complement strand
AATTGCAGGGATTATTTTGATGTGTTCCAACAAGACAATGCATCAGTACACGTAACTAAATATACAAAAAAGTGGTTATCAAACCAAGGAATACATTTATTAAAATAGCCTGCTTGTAGCCCTGACATCAATCCAATCAAAAATTTATGGGGAATTCTGTCAAAAGATATATACTCACACAATAAACCATATTCATCATTAAAAGATCTCAAATTATCCATTATAGCAGCATGAAGCAATATTAAACAAAATGTAATTAATAACCTCATTAATTCGATGTAAAATCGAATTTTTGAAGTTATTTTTTAAAAAACGGATGTTGTACCCATTATTAAAACATATAATCATTTCATTTGATTAATTAAGCATAGGTTTTGATTAAAAAAATTTTTATGTTATTAAATCAAGCAATACATTAGTTGTGATTATAATCTTATTTCGAATTGGCAAATTTCGATTATTTTAAGGTTTTAGAATACTTTCTGTAAATGTCCCAGACTTTTTTCTAGCAGTGTATACAAAAAATAACAATCACACTATATCAAATCTACAATTATTTGTATACTAGGGTGTCAACTATATTAAAGAATTATTTATAACGAAAATAAAACCAGTAATATTAAAAGATAGTATTTTTTCATGGCTGTTATAATAATATAATAACTATATTCACTATTTTTTACTAGTTGATCTTCTCTAAAAATATTTGTATACCGTTAGGGGGGTCGACAATATATTTTATTGGGAACCACTAATGTAGACTATGTGACAAAATTAGCGTGAATATAACTATTTAACTTTGTATTTCAAATCATCTCAACTATTATTTCCCAATCGTTAAATTATTTTTTAATATTTTGTAGTAAAACAATATATGTTCTAAACTAATTTATGAAAAAAAAAATTAAAAATCACCTCTACACTTTTGAAATTGACTACACATTTAATATTAAATTAAGTTTTAACTAATTAAGTGATTTCAACCTATTTGTGTTGGCGACCCGTATGAACATAAAACGCGACCTATAAATTTTTTATATATAAAAATATATTCATAAAATTTTCAATTCTAGCGACCGCAGGTTGAAAACACTGTTGAAAAGTAACAAACATTTTCACTAATATAATAATTTAAAATTTGTTTCAGCGATTTGATAATTTACTTATTTTTATATTCATTCATTTTTGGCGGTTTCGTTCTTTCAACTTTATCACCCATTTTAATGTGCCGTAACTGAGCTGACGTTAAAGGTAAAACTTCACCAGTAGGTTCATCTCTAGATCTTCTATCTACTAATGCTCGGTCTACTTGTAATACCAAATTTGAGTTCTACATTAAAAAAATTAATTAGATTTCATTATATTATACAGCTTTATATTCATATTGAACCTAAAAAAATAATAAACATTTATTAATAGTTGGTATATACATTTCTTGCTGCATCGTCAGCCATTTTATTTCTTTTATTTTTGGACAATAAATTAAATTTAAAATTGTTAAGAAAATAAATATAATATCGACCAGTTCAATTTATCGTTTCCAGATAAATAAAAATAAATATATTTATGTTTCATAGCGAAGTTATGTTAAATTTATTGATGTCATGAATCATGATAAAACTTAATAAGATTCTTATCATATATACATGGTCTTATTCTGGTATCTTAATGTCAATGTTCAATGAACATTCTTCACTAATTTTTGCAAATTTTTCTTGTTTTATTGTTATTCACTAAAGAATTACATTATTGTATTAATTACTTCACTTTTCCAATACTAATGTTTTAATTGTTACTAATTGTACTAATTTTAAAGATAATCGCAACTAAATTGGGTGCAGATATCTTAAATATCATTGTCATTTATTAACATGCAACTGAATCCAACATCATATATATAATATTTTTGAATTTACTCATATTTGTCTCATCAAAAAATTGTAAATTTAAGTAAATCTAAAAATCTTATCTATAGTAATATATATATTTCACTCAAGTTCAGAATTTTTACCATACTTTATATATTTATTTTGTTTCATTCTATATTTTATAATGATTTGTCGAATTTTTAACTTATTTAGACTTCATAAAACTGTATGAAATTAAAATTGATTGATTAACCACGCTTCCATTTAGTTGAACTATTCAAAATATTTTTCGGCTCATAGTCATATATTAAAATCAAATGTAGATAAAAAATCCAGTGAATTCAAGGTTATTTTCACTTGAAATATTTAATTTAATTTTTAATATATTTTGTTATACATTTAAGCCTGCGTGTTACAAAAAACGTTTAGAATGATATTGAAATTTTATTTGTATGATGCATATTTTTCTGCTGTAGCTCTATCCTTGTCATGCAATTATTTCAAATACTCGCCAAAAAATTGATTCCCATCCTTATATATAGTAATGGCTATAACCCTGCGATGGGAATGATTTTTATCCGTGACCCATTACACTTATAATCTTTAAATGGTTCACGTAGAGATTTTCGCATGTTTCAGATTTATCAGTAAAAAATGTGATAAAACATTAGTACTTATTGCAAATAATTTTTTTAAAATATTACATTGTAATATTTATAGAAAAGGTATGATGAAATGGACAAAATTGTCAATGAACTTAACAAAAAAGTTAATATTGTTTTGAAAGGTAAATTTTACAAATTTTGTCAACCGATATTATATATTTTTTGCTAATAATATAACATTAATAATCATCTATCCGAGTAAATATGTTTATTTAATATTTTTCGATGCGTTTGAATTTGAATTTGAATTTTTTTAACAGAGTACAATGTACTATATTTCAAAAAATCAAAATATTATATGACCTATTCTCGTAATGGCATAGTTGATAAATTTTTTCATATAAATAGATATAAACAACAAAATAATCCATATTATTACACATAAATGGTATTAATTACAGGTGGTTCTCAAAAAGCTGTAGAACGTCATATTAAAAAGGGTAAATTGCTACCGCGACAAAGAATAGATGCACTACTGGATGAAGGGTATATTATTTTATTCAGTCTAAGTCCTTATTAACGGAATTGAAAATTTGAATTGCTGTTGTGTGAATTTTCCCCCATAGTAACATACTTGTTAACGGAATCTAGTTTTTGTAAATAAAAACCATTAAATGGTCATATTTCTTGTTATTATAAGTTTTATAATATTTTTATATATAATTTCATGTTTTTATTTTGTAAATACAAGTTTTAAGGTTGGAGATTTATGATAATGCTAATTATTTTAAAAACTATCTCAGAATTTATTTAATTTATAAATTTTTTTAGGGGTCCATGGAGTTTTAAGTTTAAAAACCAGTGTTATATTTCATAATTATTTAACTAATAATACAATAATGTAATATATGCAAATCATGAACAAATCATAATTTCAATTATAGCTCTCCTTTCTTGGAATTATCACAAATGGCCGGATATGAAATGTACGACAAGGATCATGTACCAGCTGGTGGTATAATTACTGGTATTGGAAAAGTTAATGGGTATATTTATCAATATAAATTTTTAACAAATTTTAGTTTTGATTTTTTTATTTTTATTTCTCTTTATCTTTCTCTGTATTTATTACAGTAATCTTGATAATGAACGTAAATGTCTACAGTGTACTTTATATTTTGCTTTCATATCTTGATCCTTTAAAATAATATCTTGCATAAAAATATTTGTGTAATAATAATAATAAAAAGGTAATGTAATTTCTCGTATTTCTCTTGAATATTCATAACCTCTCATTTTGGGTAACTGAGTCAACCACAAAGAGTCCATTTTTAATTTTTTTAGATTTTTTCTTTTTATTTTTTGTAACAACAGTCCTTGTAATTTTGGAAGATTTTTGTCAAATTCATTTACAATTATTAACATTTTGATGACTAAACTTAATATATTGAATTTTAATACTTCCGGTTTAAAATTAAAGGATTCTTTTCATTTTTAAAATTTTAGGAGATTTTTTATTTTCAAAAAATAGTAATTTGTTTTAAGATTTTCGATTATGTTAGTGATTTTAAAATTCTAGGAGATTTTTTATTTTCAAAAAAGAGTAATTTGTGGTAAAATTTTCGATTATGTTAGTGATTTTAAACCTCTCCGTGATTTTATGTTTGTTAAAATTATTTGACTGTTTTCAGTGTCGTAATGAACGAAGTAATAAGAAAATCAATTCAATTAAAAAAAAAGTTTCAAGGTATTTATATCTAAAAGAATAAAATTAAACAACTTTATATTAATTGAATTAAATTTAAAATTATAATGTTTACGCCCTTTAAAATTTCAAAACGGTTCAAATTTTAAATATGTTATTATTGAATTTGATCTAATTAATTGTATTTTTTATTTATTTTAAATGCATAATTTTTAATAGTATAGATGTCATGATATCATGTAATGATCCAACTGTCAAGGCAGGAACATATTACCCTATAACTGTCAAGAAAGGTTTACGTGCACAAACAATTGCTTGGGAGAATCGATTACCTACAATATATTTAGGTAATTATTAACTTATATTTTATAAAATTTCATTATTAAACAGACTAATTTTTATCTTTATGGTTTGATTATATTTTGTTATCACGCTAGTCTTTGATAAAGGTTTTTATTGACTGAGACTTAAAAATTTTGTTGGTCACTAAATTTTTTTTTATTTATTAATTTGATAAAATTTGAAAGTTTTTCGAAATTTTCAAATTCTTTTCAACCTGCTTGTTCTCATTAAAACCATCTAGTTATACAATATGAGTCATATTGTATTATACCAGGTTGACTGTTTTGTGTTTTGTATGTGTTAACAGGATACAACTGTACCACCTGTAATTTTTTTATATTTTCGAACTCGTTTGATTTTCACAAAAAAGGACAATTGGGCTTTTTGACCCGTAAGATGTGAGTTTAGGAGGTTGAAATTTTTTTTACTAATACCCGGAAAAAACTGTAATTTAAATGTGGACTTTATAAAATTCTAAACTGGTAGTTATTAAAATAAATGATCACACACAGCCAAACAGCATATTATATATGTAAGGATAAATTATAAATTACACATTTACATATTTTAAATGCTAATAAAAATTTTAGTTGAAAGTGGCGGAGCGAATTTACCTTATCAACATGAAATTTTTCCAGACCAAGAACATTTTGGTCGATTTTTTTATAATCAAGCAAGATTTTCAGCTGAGAACATTCCCCAAGTAAAATATATTTTTAAATAAATTTCATACACATCTTGATGTTTTGAGATTCATGAGTAAAATTGGACAACAAAAATTGTCACCAAGAATTTGATTATCTTTTGTTTAATAATGATTATTTCTAATTATAATTAACAATTTTTATAAAACCATTTATTTTAAAATTTATTATAAATATTTAATTTATTCATTTATTTTCGTCTTACTGAGGGTATTTTAATGAATGAACAAAATAGTATTCTGAAATATTTTTACAATTAATCTTGTCTAAATAAAAATAATTATTATATTTTTAGGTGGCTGTCGTTTTAGGTTCATGTACTGCTGGTGGAGCGTATATACCGGCCATGTCGGATGAATGCGTTATAGTTAAAAACCAAGGAAGTATTTTTCTTGCTGGACCACCTTTAGTAATATTATCAATTATTGTGTGATTTGGTTTTACACGGTATATCATTAGGTTAAAGCTGCTATTGGTGAAACTGTATCAATGGAAGATTTAGGTGGCGGTGAAATGCATAGTAGGTATGTTTTTGTTAATCATTTTAATATTAATTGAAAATAATATTAATTATAATATTAATATGAATCATTTTTTTATTTTTTACATAATATTATGTCATATTTTATAAGTAACTTAGAGTGTCAGGTGTCGTAGATTATTTAGCGAATAATGATGAACACGCGCTGTACCTAGCTCGGCGAATTATGAAAAACAAATGTCTTTCTCGACAAACTGTAATATACATTTTTTATATTCTGTATTATCAAACTGAACCGGTTGTCAGCGCAGTGGTCGAAAGTATCTTGTTTATCACTGATTGATAGCTCATTTTTTTTGAAATGTATAGTTTAGTAACGATTTTGTGTATTAATGTTTTTTTAAATAATTATCTTTATTAGAAGTCAAATTATTATTTTTGGAGACCTTTTCATTGGTGATCTTTTCATTTAGCAAAATATTATACTATGATAGAGATTTTCAGTGAGCACTAAACACATATAAATTTTTTTAATTTCTTCCAAGCGCACTCAACGGAAAAAATGTTGAGAATAACTGATGTAAAGCATGATAATCAATTTTTAATTATATTTATTAGGTGGACCCTGTTCAAAATGTTAAAGATCCCTTATATGATGTCCTTGATACATATGGATTGGTTGGAAATTGTTTGTACAATTCATTTGATGTTCGGGAGGTAAGTTAGTTTTTGTTTAGTTTATATTTTTGTTAGTAGTAACTTTAAATATTATTAATATTCTTTATTCGTTCCAAGTTTCAGTTAAAGTTTAACTTAAACTAAAGTGGCCAGAAAAAATACGTACAATGAATTTTAGTTTATTTGGTATTAAATGTAAAGCCAAAACTACTTAGCTATGATGACGAATAAAAATTTTTGTTTAATTAACTTTATTCCAAATAAAATAAAAGTGATAGTACATATTTTCTGGCCACTTTACTTAATCTGAAAAATTGTTATACTTGAAAAAATGTATTTTTTAAATGTATTTTAAATTATGTGTAATTAATATTACACATTGTGTAAGACATACACAATTTAACACATATTACTGTACAATATACAGTAATTAGTAGTATCACCTGTAAAATTTTTTAAATTTTAGGGTTGTTTTAATTAAAAAAAGAAGGGTAATTTGTGGTTTTGGCTCTGAAGATATAATTTTTTTAAATTTAAATTTATAATTATGTTTATGATTTTAAAATCCGTATAAGCGTATATATTTTTTTAAATTCTCCAACTTGTTTGATTTTCAAAAAAAGGACAATTGGGGTTTTTGACCTGTAAGATGTGAGTTTGGAAGGTTGAAATTAAGTTTGCGAACACTTCGTAAAAAAAATTTTAATTGAAATGTGGTCTTTATAAAATTCTAAGACGGTTAGTTATTTAAATAAAGCTGAACATACACACACACACAAACAAAAATCGGGTAGCATATTATATAAGTTAGGATGTATAATGTACATTTTACATCATACAAATTTCAAATTAGATAATTTCTCGTATTGTCGATGGAAGTGAATTTGATGAATTTAAACAACTTTATGGGGATACTTTAGTTACAGGTAAATTATATACATGTAATTTCTATTACTATAAAATTTAGGCTATGCTAAGATAAACGGACGCACTATCGGTATTTTAGCTAATAATGGAATTTTGTATTCTGAAAGTGCATTAAAGGTACCTTTATAATTAATTATAATAATACTAGTTTGACTTTTATGTACTTGGTACAAACAGCATTCTAACTTTACCGAGGGTGAACTTTTTTAATTCAACCAAAGAATAAATTCAATAATAAAATCTTACTTAAAAATGCTAGGTCGTTCCTAAACTTCACATTACCTTTTAATATAAAATGAAAAATTGCATATCAATAAAAAAACCGAAGGAATCAATTTATGATATTTCCACCCATATCTCTTTATTGGAAATGTGTAGACGTTCAATGCACACTGTTTTGAAATTGTCAGATGAAAATGCATGTTCTTTTTAATTTTAATCCCAACATTTGAAAAATATTGGTTGATAATATATTAAAAATTATTTTTCACCGGGAATGCGTAGATTTCTGGGGTTGAAATTTTGTATTTATATCAACTGGAATAAGCTGTATCAAAATAATTTTTTTTTTAAATTTTAGGACCGTTAATTATATCAAATTTTTTGTTTTACATGTTGTTAATAAAATAGTTTCGTAATAAAAAAAATGAACACTAAAGTGCTTTGTTCACCGAAATCATCACTTTATCTTATTGAAATTTTCTGTGTGGGTTAACTCGATATAGCTGTATGAACTGTAATTTTTTTTAAAATTCTAGGACTATTTTCATTATAAAAAAAAATGGTAATCTGGGATTTTGATCTTGAAAATACAGTTTTTGATGTTGCCATTTATGATAATGCTATGATTTTAAAAACTATCTTAGAATTTATGTTTTATATAATTTTAGGACATGTTTCATTTTTATAACAAAGAGTAATTTCGGATTTTGGAAATGTAGGTGTTCTTTTCTTATGTTAATGACTTTAAAACGCGTCCCAGGATTTATGTTAGATTAAATTTTCGGGCTGATTTTATTTTTAAACAAAAGGGCAAATTAGGGGGTTGACGCTGAAGGACTCAAATTCGGAAACTGAAAAATAGATATCAACTTCTACTGCGCAAAAATGTATTAGAAAATAAGGTTTTTTAAATTCTATGATTAATTTTCAAAATATACGGTAACACAGACATTTAATTGTATATAAATCAAGGATACATTTAGTGTGGCCAGAAAAAAGACGTACTATCACTTTTAGTTTATTTGGAATTAATTTTAAGCCAAAAATTTTTATTTGTCATCATAGATAAGTAGTTTTGGCTTTACATTTATCATCAAATAAACTAAAATTGATAGTACGTCTTTTTTCTGGCCACACTAATACATTACATGTTCTGCATTCCTGCAAAGCATACTTGCTATAGCGTTTTTGAGCAACTGAACCCTTTAATTCTCATATCAAAATAACTTTTTCAGTTACTGAAAATTGTAATATTTTTTTCAATTTAAATATAAAATGGTCATTTGTTAACTCGACATCTATATTTAAATGTTTAATATAGGGAGCACATTTTATACAGCTATGTTGCAAAGAAAATATTCCTTTGTTGTTTTTACAAAATATTACGGGTAAATAAATTTACACGGTTTAATTTTGAAGTTTTAATACAATTTAGGTTTTATGGTTGGAAAAGATGCTGAGCAAGGTGGTATTGCGAAAAATGGAGCAAAGTTGGTTACTGCTGTTTCTTGTGCGAATGTACCTAAAATTACTGTGATTATCGGTGGTTCATTTGGTGCCGGTAATTATGGAATGTGCGGTAGGGCTTACAGGTAAATTAATCCAAATTTATTAGTATATGTATATTTAAATTATTATCATTTAGTCCACGTTTTCTTTTCATTTGGCCAAATTCTCTAATTTCCGTTATGGGTGGAGAACAAGCTGCAAATGTTTTGACTGAAATTAAAAAAGCCCAATTTAACCGAGAAAAAAAAGAGGTAATTTGTTGGTAAACCTTTAAAAAAATAACAATACAATCGAAAAACATGACTAGAATTTATAATTTAGTATGACAGTAAAGATTTGCAAAATTACAGACAGACAATAATTGAAAAATACAAAAAAGAAGGAAGTTGCTACTTTTCCAGTGCTCAGTAAAAACTAAATTTTATTTATTATAATATATTATTATAACTAAAATTAAATTTTACATTTTTTGTACAATGGACCCCAATTTCCGGTCTATTGTTTTAAGTATTAACAACAATTAAAATTCATTAGTATAGTATAGCGATATATTAAATGGGTTATTCGTTTCCTAGAAACTATAACGCTACGCCACTGATTGTTTGTTAATAAAATATATGAATACTAAAATGCTTTTTTGACCGTGAAGGCGTAAATTATTTAAATTGAAATTTTTTGTGTGTGTTAACAGGATATAACTGTAACACCTGTATTTTTTTTAATTCTAGGGCTGTTTTCAATTTAAAAAAAATTGTAATTTGTGATTTTGGCCCTGAAGATATATTTTTTTTTAAATTTAAATTTATGATTTTAAAATTGGTATCAGAGTGTATTTTTTTAAATTCTTGAACTCGTTTGATTTTCAAAAAAAGGATAATTGGGCTTTTTGACCCGTAAGATGTGAATGTGGGAAGTTGAAATTTATCTTTCTTTTACCCCGGAAAAAACTTTAATATAAATGTGGACTTTATAAAATTCTAAGACTGATAGTTATTGAAATAAATGATCACACACACAGCCAAACAAAGCATATCCATTGGATACGTATTGTAATATAAAAATATTTTAGCCTCTGGGATGACGGAATAATTGACCCAGCTTCAACACGCTCTGTTATTTCCTATGCATTTCATGTAGCATGTGCGAATCATATTCCATCTGACACAAAATACGGAACATTTAGAATGTAAGTTTTGAGTTGTAAATCTATATTATTTTGAAAATAAATTTTTTTTTTTATTATTAAATTTTGTCAATTTAAAATATAGCCAAAAAGATGCGACTCATTTATTATAATGTATTAAAAATTTTTAATATTAAATGGGTTACTTGAATGTTAATTGTTAATATTGTTGCGAATAGGATACATTTTAAAACTACATAAATTTTAATACAGTACTAAATAATTTTTAGTATGTTAAGTATGCTTATTAAAATTATCATATTATTTCAACAAAACGTAATCCAATTATTCGATATTAGTCGATAAAGTGTACTCAATAACTGATGCAGGTAAAAAGTAAACATAACATTGTATATGATGGTTTAAATAAAAAGTAAACGCAATATCAATCAAGAATATAAATATTTGTGACCTAAAATGACAGATGCTGTTGATGTAATTTGACTAGATAGCGAGTCCAGTATTTACCATATTAAAGTAATTAACATAATCAGTATAAAATTTGATCAAGGGCGGGATAGTTAAATTAGGTCAAACTAGGTAATATATTAAT
The DNA here is from genome assembly GCA_001642005.1 of Intoshia linei. Taxonomy (NCBI): domain Eukaryota; kingdom Metazoa; phylum Orthonectida; family Rhopaluridae; genus Intoshia; species Intoshia linei. Next base: position 11,608 of record LWCA01000598.1, on the reverse strand, counting down.
ATTTCATTTTTATAACAAAATCGATTATTCCAAATTTAGTTTACTTTCTCAGACGAAAACAATGTATAGTGGTCTATATAAATTACGTCAATATTTTAATCAATGATGCCATGCAAAAAAATCTGAACCTACATTTACCAAATTTAGGTAAAAGAATTTCATCAAGTTATCTTAATTGTAACCTATTTGTGTGTGATTGGTTCACGCTGAAGTAAAGTATATTAAAGGTCAATCAATAATAATTAAACAATATATAATGATTTCACTATCTTTACAATTTTTTCTCATAATTTTTAATGTGAATTTGTAATTTAGAACCTCAAATTATTAAATTAAAAAATCAATCCGTAGTATGAGCTTTAGCGATGACAGGTAACTTAAATTTGCAAAATTTATATATGAAGTAGCGACACATTAAACGGAACACTTTGAAAATTTTTTTATAATAACCATCTAGATTCGAATACGAAAGAGTTTTTAACTGACACTATTTTACACAAATTTCTGTAATAATTAAATAAGGAGATAATGTAATATTTAAATTATAAAATATATTCATTTATTTAAAAATTTTACCATTTAATAAGTTTACAAAATTATTTGAAATATAATCTGATATTTTTTTTTTATGTAATTCTAAGATGAGATGGTAATTCCTCACTGTTTTTTTTAGATTTTAAATATGCCTTAAAGTCCAAATTATAAATCATATCTTCTGTTATGCAGTGCTGGGAACAAACTTATTTTTTCATCAATTGATAGGTAATATCTGTTTCAAAATTAATTGTTTCAATTTCTTTCATATTATAGATTTCATTTGTAATATCAGATTCATTCGGAGGTGAGTCTAAAAACATTGTATCGATTTTTTAACAATTTTTCTATCTGAATCGCTTCCAGCAATTTTTTTTGTTTTAATAAAATATGGTCAGCTTTTTATTAAATTTTATGATGAAATGTTTATTTTTTTATAGTTACACAAATCATTTATATAAAAAAACGTAAGAGTAATGAAATTCTTGAAATTTTGAAAAAATGTTCCGTTTTTATCACTGCTCCATGGTCCGTTTAATGTGTCACTACTATATCGTTTTTTATTTTCAGGCCACCATCTTATGATGAAATTGACAAAATTGGTAAACCAGTAAAAAGTAAAATAAAAAAGATAGATCATAAAAAAAGAAACCGAAGTTTGTTTTATATTTATTTTTATCAAAAAAAATTTAGTTCTAGCGTCGCTCGCCTGGATTTTTTTATTTCCATTAATGTGTTTTTGTTGGATGATTCGTGAACCTCATGCAGATCAAGAAGATTTGAGACAAGACGACTGTTATCCGTGTTTTAATTAAATTTTGTTAATCCTTCCAACGGTGTCCACATTTTGGGTTGCAACATTTATAAAATGTAGTCATTGGTTCATCGGCTGATCTTGTTTGTACTTGCATAAAAAATGCTCGTCTTTTTTCACATTTTGGACATGTTTCTAAAGTAGGTTATTAAAATAAGTTTGTGTTATATTCAAAGCATATGCAGTTGTTTTACAAATATTTAAGCATGTTTGGAACCGGAAAAAATAAATAAATATACCTTCTATCGAATCTACGTTTTCCCAAGCCTTGCTTCCTCCTAAAATATCGTCTACTTCCTTTAATTTTGGGTATACTTTCGAAGAAACCTAAATCCTTACTTATATAATATGCTATGCAATATTTGTTTGTGTGTGATACCGTTTATATTTAATCTCACATCTTACTGGTCAAAAAGCCCGATTCTCCTTTTTTTTAAAATCAAACGAGTTCGAGAATTTAATAAAATATATACTCTGATATTAATTTAAAAATCATAAATTTAAATTTAAACCATATATATCTTCAGGGCCAAAACCCCAAATTCCCTTTTTTTATGAAAACAACCCTAGAATTTAAAAAAATTTACAGGTGTTACAGTTGTATCCTGTTAACACACACAAAAAATTTCAGTCTGAATAAGTGACGCCTTCACTATCAAAAAAGCATTTTAGTATTCATATATTTTTTTTCCGAAATATTTTATTAAAAAAAAAAGTGAAATAATTAACCGTCCGAAAATTAAAAAAAATATATTTTGATAGAGCTTATTCCAGAAAATGTAAATATTGATCCTACAATTGCAAAAAAATTTTCATTGAACGTCTACTCATTTCCAATAAAGAAATATAGGTGAAAATCTAAATAATTCATTCCTTCGGAATATTTTTCGTTGCTACACAATTCTTAAATCTAAAATTCTAAATAATTTTTAATACAATTTATAAATATAATATCAATAAAACACGAGAGGTGAATTATGAATTATGTTATAAGTGACGTGCCATAAAATCATTAATGATTCTAGTTAAAATAATCATATACATTAGGGTAGGGATAGGCAAACTACTGGCCACAGACTAGACCTAGGGATAGATTAAGAAAACCACTTTTTTTCCGGATCTAATGGCCATATGACAGTACTCATCGTTTGTGAAATTTTTTAGGGGATAACTAATTGTTGGATGTCCTCTAAATGGGTAGTTTCGGCTATGGATTCTGATTAAGTGCTACATTGCAAATAGTTTAGTAAATATTTATGATCCACATATTTGCAAAATTTAGTTTAATAGAAACTTTGTTATTGAAAGAATTTCAAAAATATACCTTGTCGAAGTCAGAATAGTGATAACTGCAATTTCTACAAGTAAAGCACATTGTTTTCATAAACTTAGGATTAGTTATTAATTGACTATTGCAAACTGGACAAAACATGAATCCCTAACAATGAAATCAAACTGACAATGTAGAATTTTAATATTTTGATGTTTCTTATTGCGTGTTCAAAAACAAAGTTAACAGCATTTTAATTTGTGCTAAATTTACTTAATTTTTTTATTAATTATAAATTTATTTAACACTTTTGTAATTAGATATATGTTTAATTAGGTATTTACAAAATATCTACAATAACTATTTTGTAATATTAAATCAGTTTGATAAATAAAATAAGTTTGATGAGTAATTATGTTAATACGCCTACCTCATTAATTTAATGTAATCTTTTTAATGTTTTGAAATTTTACATCTCTTATAATTCTTGTGCGAGGAACATACAAGTTTTCTTGTTTGGAGTTTATTGGAAGATAAAGAGTAAAATTTTCAGCATGATGAAAATGTTTTTTGTACTCGTTTATCATAATTTTTTTTTGTAAATTTACCAATCTATCTATTTCTAATCGCTCTTTACAATATTTGTTTATTATATTAATACCAAATGCTAATTCAGCTGGAGAAAATTTTGTTTTAGAGAATGGAGTGGATTCTAATGCTATCAGAATATAATTTAGTATATCATCCTAATTATAATCATATTGATTTGATAAAATATTTTACTTTAATTGTTCGGTTATATCGTTCTACCAATCCATTTTCTTAGTGACAATAAGGCTTGGAATAAGTTTCCAAAATTTTATATGATTCGCATAGGTTTTTTTGAATCAGTTTTTTACTGTTAAATATATAAAAAATTTCAAAAAGTCAAGTCTATTTTTTTGAAAATCAAACGAGTTCGAGAATATAAAAAAATATATACGCTAATGCAGATTTTAAAATCATAAACATCATCATAAATTTATATTTAAAAAAATTATATGTTCAAACCAGGCCAAAATCCCAAATTACCCTTCTTTTTTTAATGAAAACAGCTTTAGAATTTCAAAAAATTCAATCTAAATAAGTGACACCTTCACGGTCAAAAAAAAATTTTAGTATTCATATATTTTTTTTCAGAAATATTTTATTAAAACAAAAAATGTGACATAATTAACTGTCCGAAAATTAAAAAAAAAATTAGTCTGATAGAGCTTATTCCAGTTGATGTAAATACAAAAGTTCAACCCGAGAAATCTACGCATTCAAGGTGAAAAATAATTTTGAATATATTATCAACCAATATTTTTCAAATATTTCGATTAAAATTAAAATGGAAAATGTAAATATAGGTTTTACAATTGTATTTTTTTCAATTTCAAAAAAAATGTGCATTGAACTTCTATACATTTCAAATAAAGAAATATGTGTGAAAATCTATATAATTCATTCCTTCGGAATTTTTTAATTGTTATCTGAAACAAGTTTGGGAACCACTCCTTTAAAGGATTAATAATAATGAATAATAGGATTTTTTAAGTTAGATTTTCAACGTGAATTTATTTTTTTGGTAGAATAAAAATGTACCCCCAGCAGAGCTAGGTGATGTTTGTACGTAGTAAATAACAGTCACCCTAGTATAATATAATATGGGTATCAACATAGTAATTCAATAATCACGGATATGATATATGAGGTATTTAGAAAGATGAACCGCACTTGAATCGGTATTTTTGCAACACCCCATTGTATATTATATTATTTACACAATAATTCACTAGGTCGCACTAATCGCCTTCATTGTGCATTTGAGTGTATCAGCAGTAGAGAAATCTTTCTGATAAATGTTTAAGGTTAAGGTTCATGCTGCGTTAGAGCACCACTGTAATGTGAATAAAATTAGTAAACTGAAATTATAGAACTAAATAAATAGAATAAATTTTAAATTGACTAAATCTCCAGAAAACTACCAAACAAACACAAATATTTATGCGAACTGTAATAAAACTGATGTTCTGTAAACAAAATATTAATGAAATGTGAATACCGCCGTTTTAAGATTCAAACAAATATTGACATCAATTTCATCAATAGGATATAAAAAAAATTATTTTAATTTTATATTTAAGTTTGAAAAATGATTGCTAAAATTATAACATGTGTTGTAATACTGATTAATACAGTAATGTCAGAAGGTAATGTAACATTTTGTTGTGTATTAAAATGTACAGGAGTATCTAACTTTATGAAAAAATAATATCGAGTGATTATTAATTTAGCGTGAAAATTGGCTAAAAAATTTTTTACATTAGTATAACGCTAAGTAGTGGTTTCGTTTTAGACAAATACCGAATGATATAACTACACTTACGCTTAGTTTGGTAATACCTGAGTTTAAGTGTGGTACACCTGTACTGTATTGTTAATATCAATCTAAATTATATTTCTATTTATTAGATTTTACGCCAATAACAAAGTCATGTTCAGATAATTGTGCATTTTGTGATGTGACCGTACCAACTAAATGTTCTGTATGTAAACAGAATTTCGAACTTTTGTATAATGGCAATTGTTCAAGTAATTTTATTTAAAATTGTTTACTCTTGTAATGTTATTCGTAATCAACAAATCCACAACCTAATACCCAGGGAGTTAACTAAATCTAAATAAATTTATTTGACTTCAGTTTTAAATTATATATTATTTTTTGGTATAACTTATTTTGAGGAAATTTTATAAATCTTTAACAAACAGTTCGTGATACCTTAGAGTCTAAGGCTTAAACTCTAGGCAGGAATTAGCAAAGGTATTTTCTCTGCCGCTTAATAACACATTCCTTTGGACAACCAACTACAGATTCCAAACGTTGAAATAACAATTACATCTGCTTTTTTTAATTTTCAATGCATTTCAATAATACAATAATATACATTTTTGATGATGACATGTATAATTTTGATTATAAATTACTTTAATCATCCAATATATAATATTATATAATATTATATAATAAATATATTTTTTAGTTAGTAATACTACACTTGTATAAACACATTTATGAAACTTGCATCTTAACAATATTAGATTTTAATTGTTAAAATAATTTCCACAATATAGACAGTAATCATATTGACATATTAGACATATTTTCTAATTTAATAGTTTCAGAATGTGGGACTAAGGCAGTATTTACCAAGTGTTTATGATAGGTCCACTTTCACTCTTAGAAAAATCCCAGGCCCACAAAAAAATAAATATTATTACAGGAATTCAATTATTAATTTTTATTATTAGCTATAATTTTCTAATAATTAGAAATAGAAAGATATTATTGTCAATATTAATGCTAAATACAGTTTGTAGATATTTATCATGTATTAATATATACAATTCTTCTTGGTATTTGATGTTTACATTTAATAAGTCTACAAGAAAGTATTGCGTCTACCAAAATAAAAAATCCATTACAGTGGAATCTCGATCATAAATACAGTCAATTATACATACAGTCGATTATACATACAGCAAAATTATAAATTTAACTTTAGTACATATTAGATAATCAAAACTTCATATTACATTTTAAATTTATATAATTTTTTAAAATAAGAATTAGTATTTTTAATAGATTATTTTATACTAAATAATAATGAAATTTTATTTTAAAATTTAATTGAGTCTATATATTAATATTCCCTGATCCGAGTGTGTTGTGCTACGTACAAACAACATCTATTTATATATATAGCAGGGTTCTCAACCTTTTTTCAGAAGGGCCAGATTTATCAATATAAAATAATTTCACTTTTTAATTTCACAGATTATATTGTACTTTGATATCTTCAACACATATATTAAAATCATTTTTCATTATTTTTAAATGATTTAATATTTTTTTGATAGTCATATTGATGAACCATATTGATAGTGAAATGGTATAGTTGGACAGCACTGCTCTACAATTTAAATCTCATAAACATCATTTTGACTATCAGTTACAGTCTGTTAGTCAGTTTGCATATACGCCGATGTGTTACCAATAATTTGTATATAACGTATTTATCTAGTCGGTAATAAATAATATACACCTATGATAACTTGTATAAATATTACAAATTCTTCTACTTGATATAATAAATAATAATACAAGATAGAAAAACACAAAGATGGTTCAATAAGTTTAGAAAAAAAAAATATATCTGAAGGGATATAATGCTTTGTAATGCTAAAAAATTATCAATTTAACTATGATAATTGGCATTGTTCGCCCTAATTGCAACATGACAATGCTAAACTAAATATTTCTAAAAAGACCCATAATTTTTAACGGACTAATATATTGTATACTATTTGTTTTTAATTTCATTATTTTAGAGTGCGGTCGATTTCAAGGATTTTATAAGGAGATGACATGCAAAAGTAAGTCCATTTTTCAAATCATATTATATAAATCACCGTGAAAAACTAACTTAATTCAATATTTTTATATTTTTTATTGACTTTAATTATAATTTCATATGATTCAAATTTTTATAGAGATTGTTAAAAATTATCTATTATAAAAAAAATAAGTCATCTACTAAGTATACCAGTGGCGATTCTGGCCAATAGACATCACTCGGGCTAAAATGTCTATGACAATCACACATTTTTTAAATTTAATCTATAAATTTATTTACTAGGAAAAATTTAAATATGCCAGAGTTAAATGTATTAAAATTGATTTAAACATTTATGACCAATATAGTAAAATATGCCAAAAATAGTATACATATATTACTAACGTACTAATTATTAAATATATTTTTGATAAAAAATAGATATATTATATTAATATATACATAAAATAATTATAAAAATATTATTGAAACATAAAAAAAAGTATTTACAGTCACCATCAGAGCCGTTTTAAGGCATGGGAAATATGGGCTGTACCCCAGGGCCACTAATTAAAAAGGCGCCAAATTAGTAAAAGTACTTTACATTTATATCTTAAAAAGAGGCCCCAATTTATTAAAAAATACTTCACATTTATATCTTAAGAAACAGTTTATAAGTTTTGAAGTGTGGCAATTCAAATAGCTAGAAAGAAAATAGTTTAAAGAATCAAAGTTCTGTGAAATGTTAAATGTGATGTCGAATGATGAGTTAAATACTTCATGTAATAATCTTAAAGCAGCTTATAGCAAAGATTGGAAAAAAATTATTTAGTAATGGAATGTCAACAATTTAAACATTATTTTGATTGGGAAAAAACAAGCAATAACATTTTTAATATATATAAAGTTATAAAAGGTGATAAATTGGAATCACTATTTCCTAATATGGAAATCTGCATGAGAATGTTTCTTTCAATGATGGTTGCAAATTGCAAAGGTGAAAGAACTTTTTCTAAACTAAAAATAATTAAAAATATACTTCGAAATTACTTAGCTCAACCTCGTTTAAATTCGCTCTTCTTAATGTCAATTGAGAATAATATTTTGAATGATATCAGTTTTGATAATATCATCTGATTTCTTTTAGAAAAAAATGAGAAAACAACATTTGTGAAGAATTGTCAAGAATTTTTTGTGACTGCATGGGCATATTTTTAAATGAAAAAGTAAACTTTGTTCATTAATTAATGTAAGTAGGTTTTTGTAAAAGAAATAAAAGTTACTAGAAATCTACATAATATCTTTTAATGCTTTTATTAATACTCAATAAAATAAGACTCTAAGTCTCTAACCAACAGTATGCCCTGTTTTCTAAACAGGGCCTCCGGCCCTTTTCTTAGCCCAGTGCCACGAAGTGGCTTAAGACGGTTCTGGTCACCATAGAGGATTTTTACGTATAAAATTAGAAATAATGTATCACTTAGATATAGCACATGATATGTTATTTGATTAAGTTTATTATATTCATATACGTATACAACCTGCAATGGCTAAGATATAAATATACTGTAAGCTATGAATAATACCCTCTATTTAGGCTGTTTTGGATTAATACTTGATGAAGGTTTATGCTACAGTTGCTTAAAATTGAGATTTTGTCGAGGTATTAAATAAAAATACTTTAATATTACCGGCATACATATATAGTAATATAATATATAGCTAGTAAACTTGATTTCTTTGATTTTTTATTATAATTATTTCGGCATTAATATTGTAGATAAAACATTTTGATTCTTTATTTCTATCTATATTTATTAATATATATAGAAGGTAAATATTTATAATTATCTCACAAGTCGTAACTCACAAGTAGTGTTCAAAAACTAACTGTTAGTAAATTTATGAAAAATTATTTATTTACAATTAAATTTCAGAATCCGATGTGAAATAATCTGCTTCGTTTATGATACTATTATTCTCCAGGGCTTTATTTATATAGAGAAAGGCCAATTTATCAACCATATCATTCATCAGTCTGTTTATTTTTTATTGTGTATGAACAAGAAAACTCTCCAGACTCTTTCCACAGAAGCTGATGACGTATGGATTGTCAATACTCTGATGGATATTTTGGAGAGCAATGGAAATTTTACTCTACCATACTGACACTCACAATATGTCCAAGCACTCATTGAGTATATTTCATTAACAATAAATTCATTGAATGATGTGAAAATAAGAAAGACTTAAAACAATCGTCTAATTGTCTCTTGCAATTCGTGCAGTGGTTTCATCATGGTAGAATATATAAACGTATTAATTGTGTTTTTTATTCCAATTAAAAAATCATCCGCCGAGACTCCATCTTTAATACCAGTAGGATTTAATATACTCGAAATTTATACCTGAAATTAAGATGATCTTTGTAGCGTTGTTACCTAGTAACAATAATATTCCTAGTCTGCTTTAGTAGTGCTGTTTATTCCAATACCATATAAGATATTGACTGCTTGATAGTAGCAATGTTTAGTGTACAGTCCTTATCATTATATTTTATGTATATTATGGAATTCACAGCCAGTCCTTTTGGTCTAATATCCTTTTCACATTACAATCTTTAAATTTAATGTTTATTAAAATACTTTTAAAATTATGATTTTGAATTAATATAAAAATAAAATAAGAAATTTTCTGGAAATTTGACATGAAATACTACTAACTGTTAGTTATAGTGAAAACACTACTCACAGGTCAAATATAAATTCAATTTAACCCTTTCACTGTCTGTGTATTCTATACTATACACAGCAATTTCACTTCACACGTCTGTGTATTCTATGATATACACAGCATAATTTTGAAAAACTTTATTCTTTTATTTTCATACATTTTCACATAGGTAATTATTTAAAAATAATACAAGTTTAAATTAAAACATAAATTCCAGACGTGTGGTGATAGTACATAAAATTGCATCAAACAGTGTAAAGTTAGATATGAAATATTGGAACAATATAAATTTAATATATAAAGTAAAACGAATTTTAAATTATCGTTACAAAATAAAATAAATATATCTTGATCTTGATATATTTATTACAGACAGTGAAAGGGTTGAACAGTTTTAATCATTATCATACATTTAGTTTGTAAATTAATATAATATAAAATCTATAATTATAATATCAATGTAATGTAACCACAACATTAAGTTTATTTACATTCATTATCGTGTTAAATCACTTAAATTAAAATACAACTTTCACTTATAAACTCGTTATACACTACTATTTTAATTTAAAAAAAAAAATGGATAAACTAATAAATAAAAACGAAAACAACTGCATATACATTTCAGAAATGAATTCCGATGAAGATACAGAAGTAATAGGATATCAACATCTATTTAATGAATTCGGCATTTTTGCTCCTAGACAATCGATTAGAATATTATCAGGAAAATCGTATGCTTTTATTAAATATTACAATTACGAAGATGCACAAAATGCATTCAGATACTTTACTAAAAACGATTATATTATTGACACTACTATAGTTTAAGTTACTTTTTCCCAAACATCTCAATTAAATAATTTTTTTAAAACCACCCATCACTCAAGTCCATACCACTAGATCGGCCATGTCAATATAAAAAATTTACAATCAAGTATATTTACCACATTAAATAATATACACTTTTTAATTGATAAAGGATCAACTATAAACTGTCTGAGTCTAAAAACTTATAATACAATTAAATTAAAATTAAAATCAAATTCCCAAATCATCAAAGCGGCTAAACAAACAAATATTAAATGTATGGGAGCAACCATCATGGACATTTCAGGGATACCTGAATTATTCTATGTATGTGACACCCATGATATTATCGGATGTAAAACAGCCATAGAAAGAAGTATAATTATGTATAAACAAGACAGGATCAATGAAATATCAGTTCAAAAAACACCTGAAACAATTGATGATATTAGATCAAAATTTAAACAAATTTTCACGAAAAAACCTGGTCTTGTAAACAATTTTTGTCATGAAATCAACACAAAAACACTTGAACCGTTTAAATCACACAAATACATAGCAACTCCTCAAAATTTAAAAGAAAAAGAAGGTAAATTAATAATTGAAATAATAGATAATAATATCATCGAGCCATTTAAAAGTCAGTACAGAGCTCAACATTTTCTTAAAAAAAAAACCGGACGGTACATACAGATTCATTCTGGATTATCGCCCACTTAATGAAATCACTATAAAAGACAAATACCCTACACCAAATCAACATGAACTATTTGATAAAATCAATGAAAAGAATATATTTACGACATTAGATTTGTTATCTGAATTTCATCAAATTTCTATACACGACAAGAACCGCCATAAAACAGCATTTTCTATTAATTATGGTGAGAAACACTATCAATTCCGTGTAATTCCATTTGGAACCGTAAACGGTCCAGCGTCATGTCAGAGACTGATGGATACATTATTAAAGGGAAAGCCATATGCACATGCATACATGGACGATGTAATTATAGCATCAAACAACGA
>LWCA01000736.1:0-19539 GCA_001642005.1 Intoshia linei | reverse complement strand
TTCACATTGGGAGAATAAGGCAAATAAAAGCGTGTATATATAAAACCGCATCGTTAATATACTTAATTATTTCATCAAATTGTAGCCAATACATGAATTCATCATGTGGTATTCATTAAATTCAGTTATCACAACTTTAACAAAAAAACATAAAAAATTTTTTCAGTGAATTTTTTGTTTTGAAAAATGATTTTGGCACACTGTCAGTGACACAGGAGGCTAATCGATAAAAACTCATAACTAATATACTCGAATGTTATATAATATACTAATTAATTTAATTTTTCATATTTAATTAACTTTGTTTCAATTTGATACGTGTTTTTATAAATGTAATGTTGTGTGACCGTATGGTCACACTGGGAGTATATGGGTTAAGGAAGGAAAAAGTAAAGTTTCGACAAAAATGGCACATCAAACTTCGATGATCGAAGTAAGTTCAATTTAAATTTCAATCAATCAAAGATAACGTTTTAATGATTGACAAAGTAAATTAATCAAGTAAACTCGTAAAGTGATTGGCTAAAAGTGTCCCTAGTTATTATAATACAACTAAATTTAGTAAAACGACGAAATACAAGATATATTTGTTAGAGCAGGGTGTTCAACCTAATGATGGTAGATTCTGATAATTTGGCCCAACACATTAAAAATTTACTACCCATTTATGGAGTTATAATGTTCTATTTGCATAATCATAGTTTTGATAAATCGAATTTAAAGTTTAAAAGTACTATATTGGCTAAAATATAATTTTTATGTTGAAATTTAATTCTACAATTTAGTTTGTTAATATTTGTTTAAGCATATTGAAAAGTTTCGTACGATAGAAATAAAAACATAGGTGTTTTTCAGAACTTAAATTTCACTAATGGTACAATCAGTCTAACTCAGGGGTGCACAACGTGTAGCCGTGAGAGTGTTTATGTGCTGCCGTGGGCAATACATCTAATCATAGTTTGTATTATAAAAGTTACATTAAAGTATTGAAACGGAAGTTATCAATATTAAAGTAAAAATTTTTCTTAGGAATTACTCGCGTCTTAATGATAGTGGAATATGTGAAATTAACAATGGTAATTCAAATAAAATGTTAAAAGTACTACCAACAGTTAATAATGCTAAGTGTTTTAAAATATAAATCTTTTGATTTTTAATGAATAGACAATCAATATTTATAAAATAATCATAATAGTAATGTTATCTGATTACTGATCGACCACGATATAGTTTATCAAAATTTAATCATAATAAAATAACTTCAAATGATTGGTTAATATATCAACTAAAACACTAAAAAGGTGCAGTAAACATTTTTACAGTAAATAGAATGAACGTAATTCCAACTTGAATTAACATGTAACAGATAATGTTTTATATTAATAATTTTACCATAATAACGATAAAATATGTAAACATTAAAATAATTTTTAGGACACATTAGAATATGAATAATATTCATGACAATCGAGGTCTAAATTGAGTTGGATGTTTACAAAAACATAACTAAGATATAAGCGTAGCTTTGAAAACCAACCTGTAACTACGTACATCACCACATTAACATTTATTTGTACAAAAAATATGACATCGATTTACATGAAGAATGAAAAAGTATATAATGAAATAGGATATTTTTAAATAAAGATATTTAGGTAATTTTCATGTCAATAAAATGAGTATATAAAAGGTTAAGTGAGTACAGAATCTACAAATTTAAAAAATCCGTTTTCATTGAAGGTTATTATGCTAAGTAGTCAATTATTCATTCTATAAATGTATCAGTTTGAAATTATAGTGGTATGTAACGTTTTAATAAAAATTTTTAGTTTTAACTATACTTAATAAATTGTATGAAAGCTTCCCAAGTTCCATTTTTTGAAAACATAAAAAACTATCAATTCATGTCAGTCTAAAAGTTATCTAAACCTTAGCATATAACATGTATTGTTATGGTGAGATCTAGGCTACATGAAACCATTGCATTGGAAGGTTGTATACAAATATAACACTCCCAATAGAAAATAATAAACATATTTTTTTAAGTTTACCGTAAATTTTAGAACGTAGAAGATTTAGAAGTATCCCTTTTAATACTTTACTATCACTAAAAAACAACTTGTTACATTCCGTCATGCATACAAATCATTGTATTTGAAAATTTTTACAATTCGTATCATCTCTTAAAACCACTCAGGCTAGAATTAGCATTGATAAATTTCATTAAATAAATTTCATTATATACGAAACAAATCATTGACAACGAAGCTGTGAATATGAATACATATAATAGTCACATGTGAATAAATTAAAACTAATGACACAAGATTAAAATTAAAAAAAGTTTACTAGGGTAGATAAAACAAAATATGACATCTAATCAGAAAAAAATGAATAGTCAGCAATTTAGCACTACAAATTTTTACATAATTAACAGAAAATGTGATACTTACAACACGTTGCAACGCACTGGTGAATATTGATAATGTACTAACAAACTGAAAAAATACTATAGTTTCCACTTGAGCAATTTTTAATTACTGTGAACTTTGAATGCATTGATAATACAATTAAACTGAATCCGTTTACGGCAATAATAAATGATGCATAAAGTCAAATCGAAACAGTAGTCATTGTACGTTTTAAGAATTTTCAGAACCCAAGATAAAACATAATTAATCATAAAAATAGTAAATGTAATATTATATATATAACACTACACAGCTGTGGATTGAAGTATTGATATATTTAAAAAATAATTAAAATTCTGTCTAAAGAAAATAAACAAGTAAATGATAATTTTAAAAAATCAATAATGGTGTCAATCAATCAAGATTTAGTCGTATCTAAATAACGCACGATCGTGATAACAAAAAATAAAATCGATAAGAACAATTCAATAAGGTTATTAGTTTCCTACCGTAATATATGGAATAAATGTCTAGTCTGAACTAATCTGTATAAATCGAACAAATTTTAAAGGCAACCATTTTGTCTGTCTTTAGTTATTTGTTAATTACAATTAAGTTTCTGAAATTGTATAAAAAATGGTTTAAATTTATGTAAGAGTAAAAATGTATCGTGGATTCAAAAGAATTCACCTAATCAGTAACACTCAAACTGACAATGTTTATAAATATTGAAATCAGGAAATGTTAACAATTACAATAAACAAAAGTTATTTAAAATGAGGGAAATGAGAAAAATTACCTGGTTTCAGATTGTCTTTCATTAAAAATCGAATGGTTGGAAAATTAAAAAATATGAAAAAATAATTATAATAATAAACCAGTTTAAAACTAGTTTTTAAAAGTAAACTTACTTGCATACATATATCCGCCATTCGAATTATTGGGTGCCAAACTAACATGTGAATTATTGTTTACATTAGTCATTTGTTGTTGGGATGTAATGGGGTTATTATCATTTTCGATAATGTTACCGTCATTAGGCACCCGGTTTATGCTCATGTCTGTTGGTATAACTTCTTGTTTGATGGTTACCATTTGAGCTGGTGTTGACATGCTCATATCGTTGGTATTCTAAAAAAGGAGTCATAAACCATAAAAATAGTGAATACATTATAATTTCTATCAATTTCTTCCGACATTGTAAATTTTGCTAAAATATTTTAAATAATTTACGGTTAATACGTATGTTGGCAAGACAACATGCAGTAACATTAAATTTAAAATGAATCATACGGGTGTAAAATAACACGAAAAATATTTTAATTATTAAAAAACTCTCAACAAACCCCTAAAACTGGACAAAAATAGTGTTGTCTTGATTCTAAATTAGTAATTTTAAAAACCTGGTAACTTGTTCACTGGTTACTTGTTTCTAATCAAATGAAAAAATTCCAAAATTGCTAAGTGAAACGAATGCTAAGCAGCTAGAAAACAAATGCAGTTGCGACGGTCACATTAAAATGTTGCCATAATAATTGCATTTGGTGAAATTCTGTTAATATTCTTAAAATTGAACGTTTTTTTTTTAAATTTTTACTAGGTGTAAATGTTGTCAGTATATAATGAATACAAAAAAAATTATTTCAAAATAGTTACATTTCATGTGTTTATTAACGTTTTAACTTTGGAACTTTTTTTATACTATTACATTTGTTTCTATAGAATATTTTTAACAATGAAATAAATACCAAATTTATTTGCGTCTGTCTTAATTTTAAAACATGCTCTATTATGAGCGTATGAGAGATTGATTATTGGCTTATCTAATTATCAAATACATTGGTATTCGTATACATTATTGTCGCTGTTATATGGCGTTCCGATGCATTCATCCGTTATAACAATGTAGTACAATTTTAATTTTGTTTACATTTTGTAAAATATAAAAGTTATAGCGCTTCGGCTTAATATTTTCAATTTATTTAATAGGTTTGAATTTATATTTAAATGTGTTGATAATTTTAGTACGATTTTATTTTAATTTTAATTTGCATAATAAACTTGATTATTTCTATTAGTTAATATTTACGTGGATACATATTAATCATTTTTTCTTTCCAAAACTTTAATAAGGTAGTTAATAACAATTGTAAATATCCCTTTTATAATGTATTACATTTTTAAATAAATAATATTAATTGAATATAATCAAATTTGTCTAACTGGAGTTGGTATAATTATAACTAGACAAAGATTTGTAATACAGTCGAAGACTTAACTTATAAAATTTTTTGACGAGTCGTTCAATACATTCGCTAATTTTTACAGTGACGAAACAAATTCTACTCGAGGTTAATTAGAAATATGATTTCATTACCACTGCAGTGCGCTGTTGCTCAATTTTTAATTAAAGCTTGAGGCATCAAATTATCAGTTTGTAATTCAAAATATAAATTATTAAATATGTGTCACAATTAGGTTTACGACTGATAATTTTGTCTCATCTTTTTTTCCATCATTATCTCACTTGGATGCAATTTGTAAAATAGTTATCTGTTAGTGTCAATTGAAAATATTTATTATTGCATAAGATTTATGAAAGAAAACCGCAGGTTATAAGAAATAATTTATCATGAATCATGATTGTATTGACGAAAAAATTATATTTAATTTAATATTAACAAATGAATAAAATAATAAATTAACCAACGTTTCCAATAATACTGGAACTTTCAGGTTAGAGCCTTGCACGCTTCAAAATTCTCAAAATTGACCTTTTTCAGTCAATATTATTGACTGAGGAGTGGACGAGAAGGACGAATTGAAGAAAATACACGAGGATGTAGGGTTAGTAAAATTACACCGGAAATAAAAAATAAATTAAATTAAAGAAAGAAGTTCTAAATAGGGTATTTGCGAAATAATATTAATATAAGACTAACAACAACCAGTGTTCAATGGTGCCTCAAAAATTTACATTACACTTTTAAGAAGTGCAAAATAATCTGTCAAATATTAACCCACCAGTTCCACAAATGCGGGTCCGTGGAAATGTTTTTTGACGTTATGTGAATTATAATTATCGTATTTTTTAAAAATTTTTTCTACACCATTTAAATTTTAAAGGTTAATTTCAAAAAAAGTAATGTTGATTTCAAAAGAAGTAAAGTTCATTTCAAAAAACTTATATATAATTTAAATGTAAAAAAGTATACTTTGATAAGAAATGATAGCGCGGTATTGATAACGATTAAAGATAACGATAAGCAATTAAATCACAAATTAAAAATAGCATTTCGGCTCAGTATCATATAATTTCCGGGAATGGAAAAACCATAAAAAGCACTGATTACCATTTTGATAAAAAATAAAAACAGCACTAGAATAACAATTTAAAAAAAACAACAGATGATAGTTATATCCAGTTAACACGCAAAAATTTTTAATCTGATAAAGTGACGCTTTCATGGTCAAGAAAGCACATTATTATTCATTTTTTTATTTCGAACAAAGAATTTTAAATAATTAACGGTTCTACAATTAAAAAAAGATTATGATACAACTTAATCTCTAAACAAAATAATCTCTTATATCCTTTTTCTTCTTTCCATCTAACATTAATACTTTATTAAACATATCCATGCCTTCAATAGCATACACATTTAAGGAATCAGTTTGGTCAAAATATTTCTTTAATGTTTTTAAAATCATATAACATTCTGACTTTTCTGTTTTAAGTTCGGATTTAATTTCATCGTCGTCTTCATTTGGTACATTGCAATGTACCAATGTATTTGTATTATTAATATTTCATTTTCAATGTCTATAATTGCATCATTTTTAGTATAATTAAGTCGATTTAAATCTTCATCACTCACAGGATCATTCCATAAAATTCCTCGTGAAAATTGGAATCTATTACCTCAGGTTTAAATTCGATGGGAATATTTTCGTTGACACTAAACGCTTTTTTAAAACAGTTCACTATCGTTTCCTGTTTTACCTCACTCCATGCCAAGTGTGAATAAATAATTGCATCTTTTACATTGAGACTCTTGTATGTGATGTATGTATTAACTCCTGCTCAATTTGGTTGATGATCCCATAAAATTTTTTCTTATTAAATTTTACCTTAAATTACACATTTTGACAAATTTTTTTTTAAAAATTTTTTAAATTTGTAGCGTTATTGAAAATGTTCCTTATAAGTTGTTACAAAATTGAAAAATAGTGGCGATATTGAGAGGCCTCACTGTATTTTGATATTTTTTACTCATCGAAAGCAGATACTCAATATATACCATCACATTAAAAAATAAAATACAGGTTTATTTACCATTTTATTTTTTGTGGAATTAAGCTATTTATGACAATTCTTAGGATTGTACTCAGTACATAACAGTCAACCTAGTTATAATTATATAATTATAATGTACATTTTAGGTTGATATTTTCACAAAAAGACTGGCAGTATTTAATTCTAGAAACTATCAAAAATTGCTTTATCAATGCAGGCATGTGAAGTCGTAGAAAATGAAACAATTGTAAAACCTGACTTACTAGAATGGAATAATTTCACAAGTTACTACAATATTAACATTCAATTTGATCAATATCAATATTGTAAGTCTGATGAAAATATAATAAATACATATGTAGATAAAATATATATGTAGAGAAAGTATATTTACAATAAAGATGATATAATTAATACTCTAGAAACATCAATAGATGTGAAATTCAAACTATAAAATAGTATATCGTGTAAAGAACGACTAAAACGATTAGACCATTTGAGATTGGGCTTACTAACAAGAAATGATAAACTCCCTCAAGATATTCAAAATTGTTTAAATAAATTAGAAAAATATATAATTCTAAATTAATTATGTCTAATAGAAATTGTCCATATAAATAAATGGCTTGTATTTATAGCGTCAGTATTTTAATTAGGCTGACCATATTTTTGTCGTACTAAAAGTAGTACTTTTATTGCTTAGAAACAAAATATGTTTTTGATTAATTTTTCATTAGAAAAATGAACATTTAAGTTAAATTTCAATTTGTAAGTTTATTTAGTTTTGAAAAGTCGTACTTCTGGTCGCACTATTTTAAGTAGTTTGTCAATAAAATATTATTATATAAATTGTGTTTATTTTTATATACTTTTTTATAAAACTGACAAATATGTAATTGAATACTGACAAAGTACGTTTTATTACAGACATTTTAACATTTATACTGATAAGTTTTATTAAAATACTGACAAATAAAATAGTTCTCTAAATAAATTACATTTTAAATTCATTTGTTTTGCAAATTGTAATATAGTAAGCCCTCTGATAACGAAGATTTTTTCTATTTTGTTATTGAAAGAACAAAAAAAAATATATTTAAAACTAGCTTGACTGTTATGTACTTCGTACATACGGCATCCTAGCTCTGCCGAGGACGGACATTTTTATTCTACCAAAAAATGATACTATTCACAATAATTTAAAGGTGTGATTCCAAACTTGTTACACGTGGATCCGTCATATCACATTAGATTATAATTTAAAGTGATTTATTCCACGTTAAATTTATTTTAACATTTATGTAAAGAATTTTAAAAAAACTTGTTATCCTATTTTTATTAGACAGAAGGTGTGTATAATATTAAAAATGAAGTAAAAACAGTCCAATCCTAAAAATTGTCATAAATTCTAGAAAAAATAAAATTGTAAAAACCTATTTTGTCATTTTCAATGATATAGTATATAATCGGTACCAATTTAATTAAACATTAAAAATATCAATTATGTATGAATAATTAACGGAATTAGCACTTTAGAAACATATTTCAGGTGAATTTTACCAATATTGCAAAGCATTGTAATCAGTGATCGGAAAAAATTAATTGACTAAATATATCAACAATTAATTAATTGCAATTTTTTTATTTGTACAAACTTGTTTTACGGTAAACCCGTAAATGAAAATAAAGAGTATATTTATTTAATTTAAAAAACAATTGCATTTCCAAGTTTTCAGGATTAAGACGTTGCCTTAAATAATTGAATAAAAAACCGGCCAAACTAAAGAATTGTGCCACGATATTCGATGTTAGTATAATAAATCCACAATCCTTGTACTTGGACAAAATGTGTTTTTTTTCTTTGGATTATTGATGCAGCGAAATCGGAATTGATACAGTCGATAACTATTATTAATAGATATTTTTAACAATTGCAATGTTGCACCCACTTCAACATCACTTAAATTATCTTCATAACCAGACATAATTTTAACAATTCCTGATTCAAAATCTTTTGAATAAACAATATTCGATTCAATTGATATATATTGTGACATGCATAGATATAAGCTAATGATTTCGTCAAACAGAATTCTAACTGTTAAGCAGTCAATTGGACCCTGAAGTGCTTTTTTTATACTGTTAAATGTTTCCAAATGGACATTCAATTTTTGTAAATCATCATTTTCTTTAGCATTCAATATATTAACTATTAATGGAGTGTCATCAAAATTTACTAAGTATTCTTTTACTTGAAAATACCGACGAACCATTTTCGCTGTACAACTCCACCGAGTCTTGCAGCTCTGGACTGGGCGTAAATCTGTGAATTGGCACTGTTTAGCAGTTAATAATATCGTTTTTAACTTTCTTATTATATGTTGACTTTATTCAAAACAATATCATGATTCAAGAGATATTTATTTACACTTAAGTTAAATTTATGAGAAGTGAACCCACAATAGGTTTATAACATTTATCACTAAGTGATTTGTTTGTTGCACAATTATTATCAATTAAACCAGTGGTGCATAATCAATTTTTGGGGTGCACAGAGCTATTTTCAATTTTTTTTAATTACATTAATAAAATAATTAGTTAAAAAATAATTATTTTTTTAAATGAGTCAATTTACATAATTGATATTTTTATTATCAACAAAAAGATTAGATATAAGACATAATTTCATATTGTTAATACTTATTAAGACTTAGAAAATATACGAATTAAGTAGTAGCGGAAAACTTTTACATAACAATTGATAATTGATTAACAGTTAATAATTAATGTTCATTGAATTTATTCTCAATCATTTAATAATCAAATTAATTTTGTATTTTCGACTTTTTTAAGGTATACAAATTATGTATTTTAATATATAAATTATCAGAGTTTTTAACCTTTTTTAAGGATGTCTAAAAGAAGACATAGACATAGATGAAATAACAATTACGTAGAATTTGATTTTACCTGTCGTAATGATGCAGATGAAACCGAAAAACCTCAGTGCATTTACTTGTCGGCGTTTTATGCAATAATAGCATAAAGCCAAACCTCACTGGCAGTG
Source organism: Intoshia linei (assembly GCA_001642005.1). Classification (NCBI taxonomy): domain Eukaryota; kingdom Metazoa; phylum Orthonectida; family Rhopaluridae; genus Intoshia; species Intoshia linei. Next base: position 9,764 of record LWCA01000736.1, on the reverse strand, counting down.
TTGAAGTTATCGCTCGAAATAGAACTAGGTAAAACAGTTGACAATTTATCATTTCTTCTCAATGCAACAAAATTTTAAAGGCATAATATCATGTTACTTACCCGTTTTATAAACAAAAAAAGCATCATACCATCGGAAACGTTGATCAACCCTGTATTCTTAACATTTCAAAACTTCTACTGTGCGAAAAACAAAAATGGGCACTTAAATCAATTCCTTTGTAAAAAAATTAAAAATTTAGCAGAAGTTATGGATAAACTTCGAAAAACCTAGTAAAATTTAGTTTACAATTGGACGAATCTATTAATGTGTTTGCAAGATATGTTGTGAATGATAACATTAAGGAGGAATATCTGTTTTGTGAGTCATTAAATAAAACTACAAAAGATGTATTCAAAATAAATTATATATTAATACATTGAAATATATATAAAAATTTTTTATTGGCCCTATAATTTACTTTGGCCCCTCAAATAGAATAAAATTTACATAGTCCTTTGATTTTTCTATTGGTCCTTTGGCAAATATATTATATATGACTATGATAGTTTTAAATGTGATATATGGTGTAGTATGCTTAATATCTATCGATTTGTGACTGAAATTGCCCTTGAAGTAATTATTATTTTTGTTACAACATGGTTTTGTAAGGCTGGATTTTCTATTCTAACATATTAAAAAAAATAAAGGAATAAAATAGATGTCCGTGCCGGTATGCGAGTAAGCCTATCAAAAATAATGCGAAGATTTAGCTTACTTCTCATTTCAAATAAACAATAACGATCCCATTAAAATTTATATAAATAAATTTGTTCAATTGTTATGTAAAAGTTTTCCGCTACTACTTAATTCGTCTATTTTCTGAGTCTTTAACATTATATTTGAATAGTCTATTTTTGATTAATGAATTTGGTGGTATGACCAGGGCTACTACATTTTCCGATATTTTTCAATGAAAAATAAATAATATATCTACTGGATATTGCATTAGTACTTACAAAGCTTTTAGTGGATATGATAGTTGACACTTTTTCATTTTTATAAAGGTTTAAAATAAGTACAGACAGGGTCGTGGAGAGGGTCATATGTCCCGTGTCTATAATCATAAAGGCCTACTTTTTAGTTTATTAATAGGTATTCATAAAAAATTTCTTAATTATATCATAATTTCGATAATCAATGCGATTTCCAATGGTTATTTTTAATTTTTAGATAATGAACCTTTGATTAATTAATGTATAGAGGTCCATTTTTTATAACGGCCTATACTTTCCATCAAGTCCGGGCCTACTGTTGGATCTCCACGACCATTATTATGACCAAATCAGCTTTAATTCTTAAATTGTATTTGTTTAATTTAAGTAACTAGTTAACACTTTATTTATAATTAATATTGTATTAATTGATTATTAATCAGGGGTGCACAGTAATTAAGATCAATATTTGGAGGTGCATAGGTCAAAAAAGGTTAAGAACCACTGAATTAAACAGACAACATTATCAAAACTTTTATTATAAAGTTTTAAAACCCATAAAATAAAATTGGAATGAGCTTCTACACCAAAATTCATTTCTTCCATTGATGAAAAAACAATAAATTTTTAACCGAAAATTTTTATTCGTCATCATAAATAAGTAGTTTTGGCTTTACATTTAACACCACATAATCTAAAATTGATAGTACGTATTTTTTCTGGCCACTTTAATTTAAGTTTTAATACATTTGACAATTAATTGTCATATTCAAATAAGTTAATTGGATTTTATATATTTTAACAATTAATTAAAGGAAAAATTTGCAATTAAATACAATTAATTTTTTCTGATCCCTGATTGTAATAAATATAAAAATCATAATAACAAAGTTGTATTACTTTTAGTAATTCGTTGTTGTAATTTTAATTTAAATCAAAATGTTTTGAAAATGAGAATTAAAAATTGCGAATGAATTAATTATATAGATTTTCACTCCTATTTCTTTATTGAAAATGTGTAGACGTTCAATGCACATTTTTTTTGAAATTGTAGGATCAATATTTACATATTCAATTTTTATTTCAATTGAAATGGTTGAAAATATATTAAAAATTATTTTTCACCGGGAATGCGTAGATTTCTGGGGTTTAAATTTTGTATTTATATCAATTGGAATAAGCTCTATCCGAATAATTTTTTTTTTAATTGTAGAACCGTTAATTATTTAAAAATTTTTTGTTTTACAGTACTTTTTTGACCGTGAACACGTTATTTATTCAGATTGAAATTTTTTGTGTGTCCTAACAGAATACAACTGTATCATCTGTAATTTTTTTAAATTCTAGGGCTGTTTTCATTATTAAAAAAATGGTAATGTGGGGTTTTGATCGTGAAAATTATTTTTTTTGAGGTTTCCATTTATGAGAATGTTTATGATTTTAAAAACTATCAGAATTTATGTTTAAAAAAATTTTAGGACATGTTACATTTTTAAAACAAAGTTTAATTTGTGGTTTTGACCATGAAGGTATGCGTTTCTGAGATTAACGACAATGTTAATGCTTTTAAAAGCATTACATAATGTATATTTTATTAAATTTTTGAGCTGATTTTTTTTTAAAAAGGGAAATTGGGTTTTGACCTTGAAGGACTCAAATTCTGAAACTGAAAAATAAATTAAAACACGTCCAGGGAAAACTGTATTAGAAACTGGTTTTTTTAAATCCTGCGACAGTCAATTTTTTCAATAAATGACACACAAACACACATTCATTTTTATATAAGTAAAGGATGTAAGAAAAGGAATTTAACTGATAATTTTCATCACTTCACTTACAATGGATAAACGAAAACTTTTTGTTGCCCAGTAAACCATGGACGTGATGAAAATTTAAACAAAATGTCTATACATTAAACATAAGAATTATTACCTTTGTCGTAATACAAACGTATCAGTTATCAGCGAATCGTACTTTCTGCTAAAGAAAATTATCTCTGTGAACTTACTGTGTAAAGACTAAGCAACATATGTTTATGGATTTGTTGAAAAAAGTCACACCAGTACAATGAACTACATTCGATTCGAATAATTCCAAAACGAAATACAGTAATTTTCCCACGTTGCAACTTGCAACTGAAACTAAATTAAATTGCGCCACTAGAAAAGTAAATAAAATAATTACAATTATCAAGTACTCTAAACTGACGGGTACAATGGTAACTAATAATATATTAATTGAAATTAAACTAGAAACATTAATATATGTCGTATCTGTACCGTGAAATAAATTTGGTTTTGTTAACCACAAACAAATTGAGAATAGATCCATTAATTTATTTGTTTGGTAACTACAAGAAAAACGCAGAAACAAATCCAAAGAGAAGCTAGTATTTTAATTTTTAAACAGGTAATTGATTATTTTTATAAAGGTGTAAGAATTCAAACAAAATTTTAACTTGTTAATATTTTTAGAAGTTTATAACCTGTTTGTAAAATTTACAAATTAAATGTTTTTAAAATTAATTATATTGATTTATTTGTAAATCAATGCTTTTATTTTAATGCTACTATTAGACATAAAACATGGGATGTCAAGAAAGTAAAACAGTTGATGAATCAAATCGACATGAAAATAACAAAAACAATGAACATAAACATGAAGGTTTATATATTTGTATATATAAATGTATTTACGTTCATAGTACACAATGAAATGAAGGAAGAGGCGCTCGACGGCATGGAAGAAGAAATGGGTATTAAAAATTTTTGAATAAAACTATATTGTTTTTAGAACATCTAAACGTCGGTAATATTGATTTAATATGTATTGATGATTTTTGAAAAAATTGTATATATTTACGTTCATGACGCACTACACCTTAATATTTTTATTGTAATGTATACATTGTTAATCAGCTCAATTACAATAACTTGTTTACCAAAATATGACATTCATATACAATATCGTTACACAATTTTATGTATTTCATTTGAATGTGAAATTATATATTTTACATAATACCCTTAAAATCCAGTTAAATATTTGCATTGCCAATTGTTTGTAATCAGTACATCCAACTCTTTGTGTCTATTAGGGTTATAAATTGTAACTTACAAGTTTTGTATAACGATAAATAAATTTTCAATACTTATTGACATTTATGTGAGTAAAGTTAAATTAATTGATTGCAGTAATTTTTTAAAACTTGACATTTTAAAATAATCACAAAAGACTAATAATAATACTAAAAATTGGCCTATAATATTAATCTATATAGATCCAATCGAAGAAGTAGACGAAACTGAAATGAAAGAAGAACTAGAAGAAATGGAAGTGGAGGCACCCACAGAACCAGAACTCCCACATGAAGAATGAATTACCCTGAATAATAAAATTAAATATATAAAAATACCTTATGAATAAATTAATTTAATTTGAAATTTTTAATTTTATTTCCACAAAAAGGAATATTGATCATTATTGAAATATTCGTCATTTTCTTTTTTAGAAATTTTCATTTTATTGGTAGGTTTACGTTTCTGTTTAAATGCAGCCATTTGTTCTGGTGTAAATTTTCTTAAATCCAAAGGTAACTAAATTCAATTCAACGGTAATTAAAATTTATACTACTTTAATAATTTTTCTAGGTTCTTTATGTCTAACAGTAATTGAAGATCCATCATTAAATATGAAATTGACAGGGTACATGCGAATATAATTTTTTCGTTTTATTGTGGTAAGTTTAAACATGTTGCAATTTGGTTGGACCGTTTTAAAAAAATGCTTCACTTTATTCATAAATTCTTAAAATGAATTTAATTATTTTCTTTACGATATAAAATGCACTTGATACAAAATAAAATAAAAATCTTATTATGGACACAAATATGAGTACATTTGAAGTTATGATAAAATAACAGATAACTAACCCTATAAAAATAAGAATTGGTATTATCAATACCAATAAATCTAATATCCTAGCCGTGAAAATGTTCAGAGAAAGGTTTGTTTCAGTTTCAGAGAAAGGAAATTTTTCAGTGTAAATTTTGTTAATTAAGTATCATGGTAATTGTTGAATTTTTATTTATTTTAATTTAGTTTGAATTTAATTTAATTTATAATTTGTTCAATTATAAAATGGATGATGAAAGTTTAATTTATAATTTATGGCGTATTAGGAGGACATATTTACAGGTTTGTTTTTAAATATTGTTTGTAGTCATTATCTAAACATTACAGTCATGTTACGGATGAAATTATGGTATTGCTTAGTTTAGGAGAGCATTACATTGTGCAATATTTTTAATATGATATTGATAATATAAATGGTAGTATGCCTTTTTGAGTGTGATACTGGATCAGTTTTCAGAAATTGTCTTGGGATTTGTGTTTTTTTAAATTGTGGGAATGAATGAGTTAATTGAGTTTTTATATATGACTTATAGCAAAACATTTGCAAAACCCTGAGTTTGACTAAAAGATACATGGATGGTACTACCGTATTATGTGTAGTATATTTTATTATGTTATTTTAAGATGGCGCATGACCGTGGATATATTGTAACACAAAAGGAACTTAGCGCTACTTTGGACCAGTTCAAAGAAGAATATGGTGACAAACCATTTAGTCAATTGAAACCATCAAGAACCGATTTAAGCACTCTTATTGCTCATTCGAAGGATCCTTCAAGTACATTTATATTTTTAATTTGTGAACGTGACAAAATATGGTAAGCCTCGATTTACATGTAATAATATCCGTAAAAGGCCTTTATAATGCAAGATAATAGTTATGTTTAAATGAGACATGGAATTTAATATTTGAATATTTACGTTCCTGGATCATGTTATTTGAGGCTTGTCTGTGCATGAATCAATTATATATTTACCAATACCAATAGGCGAAGTTGTAATTGTTATGTATGATGAAACTAAAATTGGTGTTAAACACATTAGAACCTTATGTCAACGTATGCAGGATGAAAATATCAAGAGATCTATTGTTATAGTTCAAAATGCTATCACGCCCAGTGCCAAACAAGTTTTTTAATTTTTCTACATTATATATTGGTTATGTTTATATTACAAGCTGTATCAAGGTTCGTATGTAGGTAGTATTTGAGTAGAGTTGCCTTTTTTTCTTTACCTATTACCGTATCATTGATTTCATGAACAAAGTACCTAGATTAGTTTAAAAAAATAAATTTAACCATACCAAGACTTATTAGCAATTAATATCTATCACTGTTCAACAAAATGTAACATTTCTTTCGATGTCACTGGATATTTTTGCTTCTATGGATAGATTAATTGACAAAATTATTATTACAAAAATATTTTGTGAGGATACTTTAATAATTATTAAAGTATTTTCATTATAATTAAATAATAATTATCGTAAAATGGATACATAAAAACTGTGTAACTCAATAGCAGGGTGTCAATTATGCGGCCCTCGGGCCATTTGCGGTTCGCGTTATTTTTATTTTTTATAAAATTTTTTTACACATATTTCTTATTTTTCATGATTTATTTATTCATTATTACAATTTTAACATTATTCGTACACTTAGTCCATTTTTATTGTTTCAAATATTATTTTATGAATTAAAATTATTATAAATTATTTAAATTTGTTAGTTTTAACATAATTTTTAGAGTAAAGATTTTTTTTGTGCTGCCCGCGTAATAATTTTTTTCACATTTGACCCGCCAAGCAAATTGAGTCTGACACCCCTGCCCAATAGCAATTAAAATATAAAATTTCTTTGAATTATTTTTAGTGGAATATGAATATTATCTAATATCTAATATACATATTATGAATCTGATTTAGAAAGACTACTGTAGTTATTTTTTTACCTTCTAAGATAGTGATTCCCAATTCAAATAATGTACGCATTCCCATTTCAAAATATATTTTTTTAGATCCCAAAGTAAACATGAAATATAAAATATTTATGAAAAAATTAAAGGTTTGGTAAAATCGGATTTTTCAAAAAAATATTGGAAAAAGGGGATTGTTCCATTAAGGGTTTGTAAAATTGGATTTTTTATTTTGAGTTTTGGATTAAGAAGTTGTAGCTCATAAGATTTGGTAAAATCGTGTTTTTCAAAAAAATATTACAAAAAAAGGATTTTTTCTTGAGGGTTTGAAATTGTATTTTTTGTTAAATTTTATTAATGGTAGGATAAAAGTGGGATGTTTGAAATAATAATGTAGCGGTCGTCTAATTTTTTGAATTGAAATTTATGATAATGTTCATGTTCATGATTTTAAAATCTGTATCTGAATGTTATATAATACATGTATTTAAAAAAATCTAGAACTCGTTTAAATTTTAAAAACATGAATAATTAGAGTTTTTTACCGTGGAGGACTCAATTTCTGATAATTACAATTTCAATAAAACCTCACCGCGAAAACTGTATTAGAAATTATTATTTTTAAAATTCTACCTCTTGTACTTTCCTAGATAAGCTTACATTCTTTAATAATCTAGAACAAACCGACATACATTTTTAGCTAAATTACTTTATAAGTAAATAAGGATAAAAATAATATTTCATCGTCCCCATTATCCCTCTATACTCTCCAAAATTTTTATGGACCTATGTGTCCAATTGACACTGTCCAAATTTGAGTAATACGATGCAAAGTACCAACATTTAAATTCTGACTCTCATGCGTCGTTCGTGTCTTGACGGGATAACAATTATTCAGATGTCACATATAAACCTCTATAGTTCTTGCTATTTAACTTTTTTATTATAATGAACGAAGTGTAATACAAGCAAGATCTGCGGATCGTTTTAAGAACTTTAAACCTTATGTACTACTTTGGTAGCCCTGCTATAATTGTAATTTTATTCATTTACTAATAATTATAAACTTTTCGCTTTGCTTGTTTTACTTTTAATTTAGTGTATGAATTCGATGGCACCCAAATACATCCTAGAAAGTTTCCTAGAATCTGAACTCATGGTCAATATTACAGAACATAAGGTCATTTTTGTTAAAATGATTATTATAACGTTTTAGTTAGTGCCAACGCATATAGTTCTGGATCCAGAGGATTGCCAAGAATTGCTTAAAAGATAGTAATATTAATTTTAAATAATATGCTTGATATTAATAATGACATTTAGCAAGATTAAAGAATATCAACTACCTAAAATACAACAAACAGATCCAGTTTCTCGTTATTATGGTGCTGAGATTGGACAAATTTTTAAAATTATACGAATTTCTGAAACTGCTGGGCGGTACATTACGTACAGGATTGTTGTATAAAATCACGTACTTTTATATTGTATACATTTGTTTATATTAAACAATATTCTTTATGCTTTATGTAATTTCTAAATTATAATATACAGTACTATGTTGACTGTTATGTATTACGTACAAACAGGACCTAGCTCTGCCGATGACACATTTTTATTCTACCAAAAAATAAATTCACGTTGAAAATTTAACTTAAAGATCCTACTATTCACTATTATCAATCCTTTAAAGGAGTGGTTCCCAAATTTGTTTCAGGTGAAACCGTAATATCACATTACTTTTTACTTTAATCTGAATTATTCCATCTTAATTTTGTTTTGTTAACATTTGTGTAAAGAGTTTAAAAAAAAGTACATATTAATTGATGTACTCAATTAATGATAATATATTTAATCACAACTCAATATGGACTCAAATTAACTCTTTATGGAAACGAATTTACGTCAAAGGAGTCAAAGCGGAACATGCCAATCAGATGTATTAATGTGATAAAGCGATATGATTTCACAAAATGATGAATTAAGATGAATATATTAATGGTTGGTTTCATTATAAAACAAAATAATATGCGGTTTTTTTTTCATTGCCTTGGTCAATAGTTATGCAATCGTGTTTTGTAGATATTACATTGACAATTCTTCTTGGCTTTGGACAATACGATACTAGTGATATAATTTTGTGGTAAGCTGAAACAGTGGAATAAACCTCGCGGTTTTTACTATAAATGAAAAATGCAGCAAAGTTCTTTTATATTTTTTCTTATTGTACCGCACATTGTCAACTTTTTCTCCCATAAATCAAACGTTAACGGTATAGACGTAAACCAATTGTCCATAGTGTATCTTTTATGAAAGGAAAACCTTTTTGAGATTCTTTAAAATCATACCATTCACTTTACCCATATTTTCCAGTGAACGTACAATTTGTATATGAGATAGATTCGTCAGTTTCAGTGATATGTTCACCAATATATTCCTCGTCTGATTCTATACCACTAAATTCGTCAAAATCATCATCTACATCATCTTGAAATAAATTGTCCATAAAAGTAATTAGAAAATTCAGTTGATAATTCAATATTATAACACTGGGGAACACTAAAAATTATAGCAGTCTAATAACCATATTAAATTATAGTATATATATCAAAAATTCATTAATCGAAAATTATATGTTGATATCAAATCACATCAAAAAGATACAGCCCTTTAAATAATTTTCCTTGTAACTATAACTATATAATTTTAATATTCTTTTTAATAAGATGATGTAAATTTGAATTTTATTTTAAATATGTAATTATGAACTCTTGCAATTATGAAAGCGTATCAAAATATTGTTATATCTGCAGAATTTATCTTGTTAAATCAAAAAGAAAGTACGATATGAACAATAATAATCTCATCAATGCATATGAGCGTAAATTTTTCATTTCCCCAATAAATTTAACGAATAGCTGGACGCCAACTCACATTTGCAGTGTATGCTATATGCATATT
>LWCA01000610.1:0-15610 GCA_001642005.1 Intoshia linei | reverse complement strand
ATATAAAAATGATATTAACAAAGTTGTTTTAGTTTCGTTGTTTAGTTTCTATTTAAATTTTATTCAAAATTTTTTGAAAATAAGAATTTGAAGTTTAAAAATTGCGTAGCAATGAAAAAAATTCCGAAGGAATGAATTAGATAGATTTTCAACCGTATTTCTTTATTGGAAATGTGTAGACGTTCACTGCACATTTTTTTTGAAATTATAAGATCAATATTTTTGATTTTAATCGAAATATTTGAAAAATATTGGTTGATAATATATTAAAAATTATTTTTCACCGGGAATGCGTAAATTTCTGGGGTTGAAATTTTGTATTTATATCAACTGGAATAAGCTCTATCAGAACAATCTTTCTTTTTAATTTTCAGACTGTTAATTATTTCACATTTTTTGTTTTAATAAAATATTTCGAAAAAAAATATATGAATACTAAAGTGCTAAAGACCGTAAAGTCGTCACTTATTCGGATTGACATTTTTGTGTGTGTTAACAGGATAGAACTGTACCACCTGTTAATTTTTTAAAATTCTAGGGCTGTTTTCATTAAAAAAAGAAGGGTAATTTGGGGTTTTGGACCTAAAAATATAATTTTTTTAAATTTAAATTTATAATAATGTTTATGATTTTAAAATCCGTATTAACGTATATATTTTTTTAAATTTTCCAACTCGTTTGATTTTCAAAAAGAGGGACAACTGGGGTTGTTGACCTGTAAGATATGACTTTGGGAGGTTGAAATTATGTTTGCGAACACCCTAAGAAAAAAACTGTAATTGAAATGTGGATTTTATAAAATTCTAAGAAGGGTAGTTATTTAAATAAAGCTGAACATACATACAAACAAAAATCGCCAAAATTGTGGATGAAATAGGATGTCCGTAGAGTTTAAAGTTTAAGAACACCTAATATATACGAATAAAAAGTTTCCCTTGTCAATAAATTGACAATACATACACTTTTTCGAAATTCTGTTTAATCAATAATAATTATCATTAATCATACATGTATTTATTATAGTTATTGGAAGATTGGATAAATTTGTTGACTCTACACTTTGCAGATATTGTTATTGCTTGTCTATTGCCATATCCCATGGAACTGACAAAAATTGGAGGTGTTTGGTAATATCACCATTATTTTTATATTTCTATTTTTACTCATTTATCAAGGGACCTAATTGCAGATAAATTTATATGCTTAAAAGTAAACCTTCGAAAATTGTCTCATTTGATTCCATACAAAATTCTAACATGTGAGGTAAATATAGACTCAATTAATATGCTCGAGACGCCAAAAAATCAAAAATAGGCCTACAAAATACAGATCTGGGTACCTCTCTACGGGTCTGGAATCTAGACCAGGGTTCTCAATTTTTTTTTAAAATTACCCCCTAAGCCCATAATTCACAGATATTTTTTTAAATCACCCCTTCATTATTCATAAAAAAGTTGTTACTGTTAATAAATTTTTTAAAGAATTGACCCATAGAACCAATAATTTTCTTAAAAAATTGTAAGACTTTTTAATGTTATTTTAGACCAGTTATTCTTAACCGGTGCACCGTAAAGAAATCTGACGTTATTTTATAAATTTTTAAAAATTTGTGTCAAACTTTTACATTGACAATTCTTTGATTGAAAAATAATATTGCTATCATATTTACCAGTTCATTGAGACGAACAAGATGATGTATTATCATCCTTGCATCTTTTTTGTATTGGACTGTGCGGTTAGAAAATTTTATTAATATTATGATTTTGACAAATCTATAATTATTATCTTTTTTTACAGATTATTTGTTATTTTTTTATAATATTATATAAAAAATTTTTTTAGATTATGTATTTTGTGAAATAAAATAGAAAAATCACCCACCGTTCTCGAATCTCAGGTGTAGAGTCTGGGGTTGAAATTTAATTTGATACTAAGAACTGTTATGATTGAAATATTGAAATTTTTAAGATGCTTAATTTGGTAAACTATGTAAACTTGATAAAATAAGGACATTTTATAGATATTTTGATTTTTACTCAAAAAGGGTCTCGAATATTGTAGATTCAAAGAATCATAAACGCATTTTTATTTTTAATTTTATTTTTAATAATAAATTAAGATATGGGATTATATTATGCCGTTTTGGATGGAAGCAATTTTATCCGATTTAAACGAAAAACAACAGATTGAAATAACTCCGTTAATAATGTACTTATAAAAAATACTTAAATTAGCATGTAAATTTAATTAATCAAATATGATAGTCGGCTTTTCGATGCAGATTTGATTTGCTTGTTCATGACAATTGAAGAATTTTATAATTTTGCTTATGTACGATTACTGTCATCAAAATTACCGGTTATTCTACAAGTTTTGCAATGGATTGATGTATTATTAATTACAGTCAAATAAGTAATATTTTAAAATGATGTTTAGATGTTGACCAATATGGATGTGTCTATACCTGAAAAATTCTTGTATCTCATTTTAAATGAAACGATGAGTAATATTGATGACATGATTAAATCTAAAAAATTTTATTCATCATCTGACGTAATTAACTGTTATTATTATGTCGCTTCAATTTTGGTGAAACAAACAAAAACTCTATCGATTGTGAGTAAATCAAGAACCACAAAAAGAAATCAAATAACAGACGCACAGAAATTGCAAGTTTTTATCAAAATTTTGCAAAGTCGTGTAAATTTGACGAAATGTAACGAAAACAGCAAAAAAGGTCTCGTTTCTTTATTGAGTGTTATGTACTCGACAGTTATTTTTTTGATACATAAAATTGATTACATCAATTTTAGTGTGAGTATTGAAACGGTCGTTAAAGTTTTATCAACCGATTATACTGATAATGCAAATAATATTGAAAAATTTATTTTTTTTAATGACTATTTAAATTTACACACAAAATTAACTGAGAATGTCGTTAACGCTTGTTCCTTGTACAGTCAATTAATGTACTATTCTCTAAAATGGACCGATTCAGATTTAAGTAGTGAAGCTTCAACTCTACTGTTAAAAATAGCTAAGCACATGATAATTCACGCAAAGTGTTCAGTGGTTTACCAATATAATGAATTATCTGACACTGGCCACAGTTTAATTTTTTTGGCTCACACAACTAGCTATCAATTTGTTAATAGGTAAGAAAATGATTATTTATCAATTTAACTTCAATTTAATAGACTATGGAATATGATGCAATGGGAACCCTCAGCGTCGTCAATTGAGGCGTGCCAATTGCTTTTGTTTATATTAAACATTCAAAATGCTTCAAAAAATTTTGTGCAACTAGTTAAGGATAATTTTAATCCAAATAAAAATAATCCAGACACAATTTTTTCCAGTGGTATGAAATAATTTATTTGAAGCGTTCGCCATTTCTAATTATATATAGTGGAAAAAGCTACAACAATATTAAAAAATGCTAGAAATAGTCCTCACACAAATCATTTTATGTATTATTCCTTGTCCTACCTTTTCGCGCGGGTTTTGGATATTTTATGCTACCCTGTATCTATGGTTCGTACCAAAGCGAGAATTTTATTGAATTCGCTCCCGAGAGTAGCGTTTGACGTAAAAAAATGAAAACCTAGAATAATAATATATACACTTAGACTTTAATGACGTACTTTGAATACCATTTTCAAATAGTATCTGTGGATCGATATTTGATTTTGACATATTTTTCGAGGATTGAAGGCAGACAAAACTTTCATTCCGTTTATAGCTGGAAATTTTTTCAGAAAATTTTTGAATTGATTGACATTGAAAAAAAACTAGATAATTATGAAAAAAATTCTGATATGGAACCGTACGGTAAAAATTTGAGTTTATTGAATAATTTTAATTTTTTTATAGAAATAATGATGATGCCGGTAACTTTGGAAGAATTGACAAAGAAATTGGATTATCAGCTATTTTTGAAGAATAATGCCAAAATGATTGAAGAAAGATATACTATAAAGTTTATAGATGGTGAAAATGATTTTACCAATTATTATAATTCTCAAATGAATAAGATTTTGTTTAATGATGATATCGATGTTGATTTTGAAAATGTCAAAACTGAAAAGAAAAAACCTAAAGATAAAAATCTGCGCGAAAGAGTTTATAAAAATGGTTACAATATTGATACTTTAAAATCCACTCTTCATATTTCATGGCATTTTATGAAGGTATTTTTTTCTTCGTTTTCATGTTTAACATAAATTTATCAGTTTTATACATTTTTAGTTTATTTGTTTCATTTTATAGTTTTTGAGAAAAGGAATAGTTAAGGATGTCATGGATAAAGAAGAGGTATCATTTAATTTTAATTATTAATAATGATGAATTTAAGACTATAGTGATGGATTATGTAAACTCTCTAATATTTTATGATTCCAAAGAAAACTGTTTTACTAATACACCCCAGAATGTCAGAGAAAGTCCTATATTTGAAACGATTATTGCCGAGTTACCTAGTGTAAAGTTTATTATATACTTGTAGGTATATTAATTTAGATATTGGATTTTAATATTGAAAGGGGTAAAAGTATGATTTCTTTCATAATCAGTTTTCTAAAGTACTGTCCATATCCTCATGTCTATAAATATGGTAATTTTACTTATACATTTTGTATTATGGTATACATATGGTATTTGATATTTAATTCTTGACTTTAAATTACTTTTTATATTACAGATGCGCAACATTCTAATTTCTCAATTTCTGTGTTATCGAATTTAGCCAAGGTAAATTGGTTGATGACTTTTTTGTTGTATTTGTATAAGGTAATTTTAAAAATATTAAACTAATAATAATAACATGATCTACAATGTAGATTCTACATGTACATGTAATTTATACTTTAACTCTGAATTGAGCTACTTAATGACCTCGAGAAAGTATATGACACGAGTTGTGACTACCTAATCTAAAGAATAGACCCTTAAAATTTTTTCAAACTAATTGTTGGGTCACATAGCCCCTAGCCACCATATCGCTCAATTTAGTATCATGATGCCCCTATTTTACAAAAATTTCGTCGAGGTCCCTTCGAAAAGGGATGTCGGTACAGTAGGTTTGAAATTAATAATTTTTTAATTTTAATTTACTCCATAAATGCTACCACTTCAAAATTAAAGTAAAATCTTCTCTTTGCCACATTTTAATATATACATTTTTAAATTAAAATCAAAATGAACCCATCTTTACTTATATAAAGTTACGCATGAAAATCGCATTGGTTATCGAAATTTCGGTATACTTAAGTAATTTTCCAACATTACATATTAATAAATTAAATTTAAATTAATTAATATAATTTAATAATAATATATAATTTAATATTAATTTAAAATAAATAAATTAAAAAGTAGACCCCTCGCCACCAAAATCGAAAATCGATAAACTCGAAAATAAACATTAATTAACAATTATAAATTAAATGAATTTGAACGTTTAATTTTATACTATATTTAGTACGATTTCTCTATTGCCTTGAACCAAGAATCAGTTCTTTACTTGTTAAATATAATACTATGTGGATTGTTGCATCACGTACATGCTCTAACCAAACTGAAATGCAGTGTGTGTATGAAATATGGTAATTAATAAAATTTAAAAAATCAATTTGATATTTATTTATATGAACACAATGTACGTAATCAACTTTTTTATCTCGGTGAATCTCGATATCTTAAATCTGATTAGATATATTTATGAACGATTTTACCCCGTTTTTCTATTCGTTTTATCGATAACCAGTTTAAACATAATTTCAAAGAACACGATAATCGTTGATAAGTTATACATTGTCACAGATGGCTCTTTCTCTGTTATAAAATTTCGTAGGTAAAAAGTTGGTAGCACTGAGTTAATTACTTATTAATGAAATGGACAGTGTTCTTATATAATGTTTATATAATTTTTTTAGACGTAAATGTCGATGAAACTTCCTATGAAGAGGTATTATATTCAATACCAAATTATTTCTTTTTAGACAGATGATCTTGTCAACCAAGTTGTTAAAAGTTGTAATTATTTATTGATAAAAAAATAATTAATAAGACGCGATTAATTATATAAATTTAAAAAAATAGATTACCTAAACATCATATTTTTTATCATATGAATCAATATCCATGTAGGAATTACAGTGAAGACTCCATATGAGCATACTTTGTATAAGAATACTTTATATAATCACATACATGTATATATTATACTAGGTTGACTGTTATGTACTACGTACAAACAGGACCTAGCTCTGCCGAGGGCACATTTTTATTATACCAAAAAAATTCATATTGAAAATCTAACTTAAAAATCTTACTATTCACTATTATCAATCCTTTAAAGGAGTTGTTCTTAGATTTGTTTCAGGTGGAATCATCATATCACATTACTTTTTATTTAAAATGAATTATTCCATCTTAATTTTTTGTTGGTTAACGTTTGCGTAAAGAATTTTAAAAACAATTGTTATCACATTTTTTTAATTTATAAGACAAAATGTGTGTATAATATTAAAAGTAAAGTAAAAACAGTCCAATCCTAAAAATTTTTATAAATAGCATAAATTCCAGAAAAAATAAAATTATAAAAACCTATTTTGTAATTTTCAATGTGATGATATATATTCAGTACCAATTTAATAAATACTTAAAAATACTAATTGTGTATCAATAATTAACTGAATCTTCACTTTATAAACATTTCAGTCGAATTTTACCATTATTGCAAAGGATTGTAATATAAAAATGATATTAACAAAGTTTTTTTAGTTTCGTTGTTTAGTTTCTTATTTAAATTTGAATGTTTTAATAAAAATGTTTTGAAAATAAAAATTTGAAATTTAAAGATTGCGTAGCAATGAAAAAAATTCCGAAGGAATGAATTATATAGATTTTCACCCATATGTATTTATTGGAAATGTGTAGACGTACAATGCACATTTTTTTTAAAATTGTAGGATCAATATTTACATTTTCAATTTTTGATTTTAATCGAAATATTTGAAAAATATTGGTTGATAATATATTAAAAATTATTTTTCACCGGGAATGCGTAAATTTCTGGGGTTGAAATTTTGTATTTATATCAACTGGAATAAGCTCTATCAGAAAAATCTTTTTTTTTAATTTTCAGACTGTTAATTATTTCACATTTTTTGTTTTTATAAAATATTTTGAAAAAAAATATATGAATACTAAAATGGTTTTTTCACCATGAAGTCGTCACTTATTCGGATTGACATTTTTGTGTGTGTTAACAGGATAGAACTGTACCACCTGTTAATTTTTTAAAATTCTAGGGCTGTTTTCATTAAAAAAAGAAGGGTAATTTGGGGTTTTGACCCTTAAGATATAATTTTTTTAAATTTAAATTTATTGTAATGTTTATGATTTTCAAAAAGATGGACAACTGGGGTTTTTGACCCGTAAGATGTGAAATTGGGAGGTTGAAATTATATTTGCGAACACCCCCGGAAAAAACTGTAATTGAAATGTAGACTTTATAAAATTCTAAGATGGGTAGTTATTTAAATAATGCTGGACACACACACACAAACAAAAATCGCGTAGCATACTATATAAGTTAGGATTATTAAAGTATTATTTATATGGAGTCTGCTCTGTAGCCGTCAGGTCCAGCTGGTTTTTTATTAAGATTATTACATTTTAACCCGTAACGGGAAAATTTTGAAAATTCTAGGACGACAATTAATAAAGATTAAGGACAATGTCTATTGGTCTATGAAATTTTGGATTTTAGAAACTTATTATTATGAACTACATTTATTCACATTGACTGAATTTTCAACCAGTGATACATATAAATTTTTAGATAATTCCTTTAATGAAGTGGATCAGAGCATTAAAAATGAAAAGTATTGATATAATAAATAAATTACATTATATATTAATAATAATAATTATTAGAAATGAAAAAAAAGATAAAAATAAACGAAACACAACATCAAAAGGAATAATATGCTCAAAATGTTTACGCAGAAAAGAAGAATATACGAATGAAATTGTGGGGCTATCAATACTGTGTATAGGAACATTGGTTCAAAGAGAACCAGAGCTAATATCAAGCTATTTGCCGCAAATTATATCAGTTTTATCAGAGTAAATGATTTTTTAATTATTTATAATATTATAACATTTTAGAATCATGTCATACCCTTTGTACAATTGGCAAAAAGAAATGTATATTTTATTTATTTATTATCAATAAATTATATCATGTGTCTACTTAAATCCAACCATTTTTACTAAAAATCAAAATTTATCAACCCTTAGGGGAAATTCTAATTTTACCAACACTAAAATGAAAAATTCAGTTTTACCAACCCCTAAAGGAGAAAATTATTTTCACAAACCCTTAAGTGAACAATCCATTTTTACCAACCCCTAAATGAGAAAATCATTTTCACAAACTCTTAAGTGAACAATCCAATTTTACTAAATGTTTAGAAAAAAATTCATTTTTACCAACCATAAAATTAAAAATTTATTTTTATAACCCCTAATGGAAAAAATAATTTTCACAGACCCTTAAGTGAACAACCCACTTTTACCAACTCCTTAGGGAAAAATTCATTCTTACCAACCCTAAAATAAAAAATTCTAGTTTATAGAGTTTGTAAAAGTGAATTAATCTCTTAAGGTTTGGTAAAAATGGAATTTTCACTTAAGGGTAGGGAAAACTGAATTTTTCATTTCAGGGTTGGTAAAACTGGAATTTTCACTTAAGGGTTTATAAAAGTGGATTTTTAGTAAAAATGGTTGGATTTTAGTAGAAATGGGTGGGTTTAAGAATATTCTCAATTATATCTATAAATTGTAGGACTCAAATATATATACAAGGAGATGCTGCAGCTGTTGCAAGGTCCATATTGAACGTTATACTGCATCAGTTTTCTGACAAAGATATTTTTGTCAGGCTTATATTTTCTCAAATTTCAAGTATTATACATTGTAATTGTATTAATATTATTAGATAGCTATTTTAAATATACTATTCACATGATAATGAAATCGTTTGGAAAATTGACCAATCAAAAATTGATAAAATTATTATTAGAGGTAATAAATATTGTCAAAATCTTTTGATTTTATATAAATGTATAAATTAGTGGTTCTAAATGTGACGCTGACATTTTCAGTACGATTATATTCAAAACACAAAGCATACGCTTTATTAATATTAATAATAATAATAATTTTCGTTAATACAAATTTGTGTAATACGCGCGTATTATTAACAAATGTACAATGGTTAGTTTTACGTTAGTGTCCTATTAATTGTTTACAAAAAATGAATAAAAATTAAAACCGGGATTGTTTTTACAATTACAAAAATATAATCACTAGTTTAAATTTTCAACTAAATGGTGGAATTTTTTCGATACCGCTGGTTAAGTTATATGTATTAATAATATCAATGTATGTATTTTTATATTTATTTTATCTTTGAGGGTATCAACAACGAAACAATTTCAAATTCAAAGGTATTCACAATCATAACAAATAATTTGAAAAATTATTTGAAACATTTTACTATTTCTACAAACCAAGTAGTAGTGGTGAACCTTTTTGAAATTTTCGTAAAAAATGTTAAAATTAACAATCTAACAGAAATCAACACTTCAAACCTATTTTGTATGATCAAACGAGTTCTAGAGTTATTTACAAGTGTCAATGGAAAAGTAAGTTGTATTTTGTAAAATAATAACCAATTTAAGGTTATTTATAAATTTCTGGAAACTGTATCTCGACTATTTTCGGATATTCTGTTTTATTTGCCGATAAATTATTTAAACATTTGCGACATGTCCAATTTTCTTTACCAAACTTATTCAAAGGTATTTAATTTTCATGTTAAAGATTGTTTATAAATGTTGTGTTGTTTAGGACAAGGGCGGATATTTGATACTAAAGATGGTAATGACAATGTTGAGTCAATCACTAAAGATAAAGACCAATAATTGTTTATTTTCAATATATACTTTAATTCAGGTATTTACTGACAATATTCAATTCAATATTATTTTAGATTGTTGGTCACGAATGCAGCATAAACTTTTACGAAATGTACAGGGATCTAAGAGAATATTCCATCTATCTAGGAAAAATTAAATACAAAACTAAAAATCAACCATTGGATTTGTCATATTATAACAATTTTAAATATTTGGATATGGTAGAGACCGTTTTGTTACCCCACTTGAGTGATTTGTGCGAATTCCTCAACAACACTAATTTGGTGTACAAAATAAAAGTAATTTTTAAAAAAACGTTTTTACATTGCTAAATAGGAGTCGAATCAAGTATGGTTACAGGATATACAAAAAATTATTTTGTCTTTAAAAAAACAAGAAGATGATTTATTAATCTTTAAATCATTTACATCAACTTTTTCTCAAAGTGAAGATAATTTACATTATATCAAGATTAGCGTTGCAATTATTGTCAGTCTTATATTTTCAACTAACGCTGGAGTAGGAAAAGGTAACCAAGAACTCGTGGGTTATGGAATCGAAAGTGGTAGTGGGATGAAGGACGATGTCACATCCACACAAAGCGAAAATAACCACAGAACAACGTATCTCATATATCAATATTTACCCTGGCTTAATTGTTCTGACGCAAATTCGTATCATTGGTGTTATTTTTTTTAATCATGTATTAGATATAAAGATTTTGAAGATACGTTATCGCGAATACGTATTTTGAGTTGGATATTACTTGGGTATCTTGATTACATTTATCATAACAATTACGCAACTAAAAGTTCGTGGAAATTACCCGTGCCTCTGGAGTGTCATAAAGCTGTAAGCGACAATATTATCAATTTGATTAGTAAAATTTCTGAACTACCCAAGGTAAATTTTCAATGTGACATTAAAGAAAATTAAAATTAATAAATCTAGTGACTATCATGTTTAAATTTTAAAAATATTATTCTTAAATGAGCAACCGATTTATTTGAAAGTTACGAACCCTTATTCACAATTGTATATGGAATTAATATTTTACAATTTAGAGTTCAGTGTGGTACATGTCATCCATGATGTATATATTTTCAATGTGTCAGGTAAATGAAATTTAATTGCTGAAAATTTTAATTTTATAGTTGTGGACATTTTACATTGAAGCTAGCATAAAAATTGTTAAAATTCACTATTCATCAAACGTGGAATATAATACTAAATATCAAGCATTTCTGGATATAATTACAACTTTTTGGAATGATGTTATTACTGCTTTAATTTTTATGGCAGAGAATAATGTATTTAAATTTAATTTTAAACACAATTAACAATGCAATAGATGATGGAAACAGTAAATATTCACTTTGTCAATACAATGAAAACATTTGCAGAATGCGATTCTATTATTTACCCTCAAGTAAAAATTGAAATAATATCAATAATTTTACCCTAGTTGATGGTTCTATGGAAGCAAATGTTTAGTCAAAATAAGGTAATCGCGACCAGAGTTTCCAGAAAATAAACTTATTTTATCCCAGCATTAATAATTTCTTTATTATTATTTGCATAGATTTTTTTATGGCAATCATGAAATTAAATTGAAAACGTGGATAAATGAAATTGAATTTTTTTCGAGTTACCGTTTCAAATACAATAATTTACTTTAGTCTAAGGTTCTTAATAGTAAATTGATAATACGTATTTTTTTCTGGACACTTTATTTTAATAATACAATTTAATTAATTTAATTTTGGTGAAATATTTAATTTTAATTAAATTAATTATTTAGTCATGTTTTTGGATTTTTTAACAAAATAGAGACTCACTAAACAGACATAATACTAAACTAAATTGAGTTAATGTCGTTCACTTGGCTTATCATTTTAAATTTAATACACATTATGATATTTAAGAATCATAAATAATATTTAATATTTATTTATTCGATAATTAATATTATAATATAATATTTTTAATGTTTAATTCTGAAAAATGAGACATCCATTTTACAAAAATTTCGACACAACTTCGGAAAGATTTTCGGCAATGCTCGAAAGGTTTGGTAAAATTAGATTTTTCTAATAAATATAGATAAAAGGAAATTGAACTTAAGAGGTAAGGATTGGTAAAATTGCATTTTGAATAATATTGGGGTTGGATTAAGAAATTTTTTATTATTAAGATATAATTAAGAATAAAAAATTAAGATATGTTAAAATTGGACTTTTCCTTTAAGAATTGGCAAAATTGAATTTTGGATTGGATTAAATGAATTTTTCCCTAAGGGTTTGATATTGTGTTTATTAAATATTATTAATGTCGGGATAAAAGTGGGATTTTTGAAATAATAATGTAGCGGTCGTCTCGGCTAAAAAATGGGATAAAATCCCGACATGTGGAAACACTGATTGTGACTGATAAATTAAATATAAATCAAGTCATTTTACATTTTACAGATATCGCAAAGTATTGATATGAAGTTGAAACAAATAACTAAAACAATGTACAAGAGAAAAACTGGAAATGAAAACGCACTAGATGCTTTGAGATTAATGATAAAAAAAACATATTTCCAATTTACATCAATTGAATTACAGTCAGCAAACGTGAACCAATTGTACGTGTCTTGAAAAATTTAGTAAATTTACATGTAATTACAATATAATTTTACACAAATTGACAAATTGACAAATTTTTCGTTCGTTGATATATTGTATAACTTAATTAAAATTTTTTGTCTAAAAGTTGATTTTTACAATTTATTCGTCTTGTTCAAATTCTTCATACGTTCTCTTCAATCCTGCATTTTGTTCGATTTCTTCCTTAGAATCCTCTGAACCGACTGAATCATCTTCGTAATCGTTATCCTTTGAAATGTCTTCTTGGTTGTAAACGTTGGTATAAAGGTGAGCTAGAGCCGACTTTTCGTGACCATCATCTTCACTTTCGTCGTCATCGTCCTCGTCTGATTCATACTCATCACTGCTTTCGTTTACATTTAGATAATTGTTGATTATTTTGGTGTTGTCTTTTGTAGCCAGATTATCAACGTCGTTGTCTTCCTCTGAATCATCTTCGTCATCATCATCATCCTCTTCATCAAAATCTTCAACTTGTTCAACATTATCATCGTACATACCTTGATACTGATTATCTAGATAAATTAAATCTACCTTTATACACATCAAAACCTCTGTATAACGTAACTTTTTGTTTACATAAATTGATTTTAAATTTATTTAAATAGTGTAACTAGTTATGACATAATCAATTTTATTACATTATACAGAGGTTGTAATCTTAAAATTTGTTAAAATTTACCGTTAGAATTTGATTCTTCATCATTGGGTTCAAACTTTTGGTCATTTTCATCAGTCTAAAACAATTAGAAAAAAAAAGAAAATTCTTACATCAATATTATCCCCCATGAGAACACGAATGCCATCTTCTTCATCATCTTCCTCTTCCGTTTCGTCTATTCAAATTGATTAGTTGAATTGAATGAAATTACTAACCTTCATATTCATCGTCGTCATCGTCATGCTGAGGAACAGAAAAAGATTTTGTTATAAGGTTTGGATCGTTCAATTCGCTATCTACAATATCACTATCCTGGCAATCAGAATCATCATATTCAGAGTTTGAAATTTCGTCTCCATTCATATTACCGTCTTCGGATTCATTGTTAATACTCACGCCATCAATATATCTAATATGAGGAATCATGGTAAAGATTTTTTGTCTATAATCTGGAACTTTGGTGATTGGAGAATTAGTTACATCCAAACTCCGCAAATATCGTAATTCATGCTATATTAGTAATTCAATATTTTCAAAAATGAACAAACCAGTGGGCTGATTTCAGCAAGGGTTTTGATATTGGTACCACTCAAATTTAAGGTGGATATTTTTCTGCATTTTATTAATTCATCGAGTGAATCTGATATTTTATTGTCACTGAGAACCAGCTATATAAACATTATATATTCAAATTATCAGTATACAATTGTATTGCCAAAAAAATAAAATTTACCGTTGTGAGTGATATTAACTTTGGAAAATTTTTAATTGATTTCAAACCCACATTGTTTAAACTCAGTGTTTCCAATTTCATAAAGGAATTGTCTAATCCTTCAATGACAGTACTGTGACAGTTGTCGAGAATTAATTCAGTAATCTATCATTGTGTATAAATTTTATCATCTCATTTACCTCTTCCGCTGGCTTTCCTTGTTTTTCTAATTCAATTCTTTTTAGCATTGTTAAAATGGTAAATTAATGGCTTTTTAATTATAAAGTATACAAGTTGCGTTTTAAAATAAAAAATAGAATAAAATCAGACAGTACAATCGACTTAAATAACTAAAAAATCGTTCATATAAGCATGTCGTCTTAGATACTATAAATATGTTGTGTTTTCATAGGTACTCTTATCTTGAACGCTCGAATTTTACATTATTTTCAATTTATACTTAAATTGAACTTACCAACCAAATTGTATCACTTATCATAAAAGCTTTGTACAAGTTATAACTCTAATTTTCATTATTTATTTACATTTCAATAATTTACAACCAATTAATATTTCTTTAAAACTCTGAAACATTTTTTACGATTCACAGCATAGTCGCCTAATGACAGACAACATGTCAATGCATTTATCCACCTAAAATTTCAGTTATATTTTTGACATTATTAATTTAAATTTAAAATTGTACCACACGTAGATTATTGCGGAATTTGATAAAATAAAATTTGGAGTGTCAATGTTTAGTTGCAATAATAACAGTGTCCAGACGGGAATAGTTCCTTGCACAAACGTGTTTACCTAAATATAGTAACTATGGTGATGTTTTTCAAAACCTTGCTTAAATATCGAGGTAAGAGAGTTACATTTGAATTTTTGTAATAACACTGGACATAATTAAATATAAATAACTTTCAATTACAAATTTCATAATAGATGAATAGCAAATGAGCAAAGCTTCTCTAGTTATCATTAAAAACAAAAGTGTAACTATAAATAATACTTTAATCAATAAAATCTATATTATTACTAATATTATTAGTTATGTTAAATAATTTGATGCACATTAAAATATGATAACCTGCCAATAATAATCAAAAATTAATAATACATGTATACTTAATATCGCTACTAGAAATTAATATTTTTTGAAAAAGTGTCAATACTAAACAAAAAAATGTTTAAAAATACGCATTCGAGTCCAGAGTCGGACCTACAATACCGAGACCATTCGAGAATGTTGCTTTATTAATTTTAGAAATTCACTTATCATTAGTCCGTTAGCATTATGTAATATATTTAAATTGTTCAATAGCATAACTTTTGTGCGAAAAATTAACATTGTCAAATCCAGACTAGAGCAACGAAAAATTGATCAAATTTAGAGTAAGTTGATGACAAATGCTTTTACATTCCAAGCAAGCCAGCATTTATATTGTTTATAAAATCATTATATTATTTTTCGTAAGCCAAATTATTAACTTATACGCCAAATTATTGAAAAATAAGCTAAATTTTTTATTAAATTGCCAAATTCTTCCACCAGACACGCCAATAAAAAAATAAACGTAATAAAGATCAG
>LWCA01001136.1:0-11879 GCA_001642005.1 Intoshia linei | reverse complement strand
TTAAATTAAATATAAGATTTATATTGTAAATATCTTAGTATCTAAAACATTACATTTGTTCATATTAAATATAATTTTGATAAATCTAAGACATGTGTGCAGCAGCAAATTTCTAATACAGTTACATTTCTAATATTTTCGTTAAATTTATTTAACAAATATGCCATTTTAACGTTTTGTTATTTTCGTTAAATGATATTTTGATTGTATCTGAAATCAAAATTTTACATATCATTTATATTTTATTGATCAAGTTATTATACATATTATTGAATTAATCAAATAATATCATACCTTTTTGAGTACTATGCATTTATAGATATTTAGTTGTTTCAAAAAAGATGATAAAAATAGTACAAAAACACCACAAACAAACATTATCTCAAATGAACACTTACCAAACAAAATATTATCAAAAATATTTTGATTTGGTAGAAAAGATAGAAAAAATAGATAAAGGGAAAGAAAAAAGTAAATTAGTAAATAAAAGTGAAAATGAAAAAAGGTTATTATAATACACCCAAACCACTATATTCGACGCTTTTCGATATTGTATATGAACCATCTCTACTGATTTATATGAATATTCCTTCAAGTGTTGTAATTTTCGTATAACTACAATATCGTGACACTTGTCGGTTGGGACATGACATGTAAATTGTACAACTTAAGATATAACTTTTTAATATATTCATTTAACTTTATAATTTTAAGGGAATTGAGAAGAACCAAATTCTACTGTTTTTATTTTCTTATGTGTTTAATAAACACTGTTTATATTGTTTCATTATGAACAAATAATGTAAAAAACGCATTTTATATTTTATTTTAAATTAATTAAATACACCCATTAGTTTTAAATTTTAAGATTTTAAATTTTTGTGACTTTGAAAAGATTACAAAATTATTGAAATTTCTATAGAAAAGTCAAAATTTCCCCAAAATTGGTCACTTACAGAGCGTTGACTATATTACATCTTAATCATTATTATCTACATATTTTTTTATTATATTGCTTAGTTCCACTGACTCAAAGAATAATTCAAAAAATACAAATGCTTCAAATCTTTCCAGTCCCAGACGTACGTTTATATTTCAATATTGTATGTATTGTGTAATACGCGTGTTTATCAAGTGTTTTGATTATTAGAAAAATTGTTTTATTTCAATATGTATAAAATTTTAAAAAATTTATGAAAATTATAATACAGACTTCGCAATACCATCAAATATCGTGAATTTCGTCTACCCAAATTAAGTTAAATAAGTTAAATACCCAAATAACCTTTTTTTAAATAAAATAAGTCTTAGAATTTAAAAATCTAAAATGATTGAACTAACGGAATTGGGACGTACATATATTTAATATGCAACCATTTGGGAACCGCTGGAATAAATCAAGTGGAAAATTTTGAAGTAAATAAACTGATCAAGTTTTGCCAATTTTGAAGAAAAATTAAACTTTTGACCAAATTTGGAGTGGACTTATTATTTTCTATATCACCAATTTTTCCAATAACCCGTTGGGAAATCTTCATATAGATTATATCAGTTTTTCTCAATGAATTGTAGAAAAAACAAAAACATCGTATGTAACTGACTTTTTTTGAAGTGGTCTATAGCAGCGGTTCTCAACATACTTTGCCGTTGGTACCCCTAAACTAAAAAAATATAATTTCTTACCCATAATAATTTCTATTTATTGTAACTATGATATCATGTGAATTAAAAAAATCAAATAAAATAAATAGTTAAACTCTACTTCATCAAAAATAGACACATAAATGTATTATAAAATTTTAAAAATATTTATAATTTATGAATCATAAAGTGTGAGTCATAGGATGAGACAAAATGGTACCCCAAAATAATTTATGGTACCCCTAGGTGGTACCAGTACCCCAGTTGAGAACCGATGGTCTATAGTTTGTTTTCAATTTTGCGCTGGGCACACATAAAAATTGCCGGGCTCATCGGTTGAGAAACACTAGATTATATGATGAACTTATTCCTGAATAACTGAGTTTCACGAGTGTAACATGGTAGAGAAAGCTGATACATTGTATATTGTATTTTTGATTAATGTCAAATATATTTGTAAACCCTATAAATTTTTTATTATTTACAGATATTGATGACACCAGAACAAATTTATCTGCATTGAAAATTAAAACTAAAGAAAAAATAGATTTAGAAAATAAAGCTACGTGTATGTATGAAAATAAACGAAGAATAACATCTCTTTCAACAAAGAAGCCAGAAACCTGTCAGAATAAATTCAAAACATTTAACACAAAAACACTAAATATTAAAAGGGAAACAAAAATACAAGATAAAAATGTTTTAAAATCTAAAGAATGGATGAAATCCATAGAAAAATATTGTAATTTCAACATAATTATAGTTAATATTATTGAAATTTATTAGATATTATAACGTCTAAACATAAATTCAGTTTTCTCTAAGGCCTTGGTGGGAGTATTTATGAAAATTTTAACTTTAACGTTCAAGAAATGTGAAAGTTTGTACCGTAATAAACCTCTAATTAAGTCTACCCTATGGGTTATCCACATGCGTAAATACACGTGGTTAATTTAAATTTTTAGACGATATGGCATAATATTTTATTTGAGATACACTTTCATACACTCTTCCTTAAGGGTTTACATTTGCCATCTTCTCGCAGTTTGTATTGGTTATATTCCCTTGAGATAAATCGCATTACTGTGAAAAAATTTTGGTGAAAATGTCAAAGTTTAATAAATAAAAAAACTTTAATAACCATTTCACAAATCATTCCTTACTATTTCAAAATAATTTTGTTTTGGATCCAATAAGGGTAACTATATAACTAGAGAATTTACATTTAATCTGTGCTACGCAAATCTTTGAAAAATACTAAAATTATTAAAGTTACTCTACTTAAAAATGATATAGAATGTGATCATAATTATCGATTATGACAATTTTGGATAAAACTTATTTAGCATTGAAAGAATGGTACGTGCGAAAAAAACCATTGTTAGAACGGAAAAGTTTGTCAGTAGTTCAAACAAAATCGAATATGAATATTATCCAAACTGGATCAAATGGTACTATGCGAGCCGATCAAAGTTTAATGACAATTATTAAAGTATATTCAAGTGTATGCAGAATGAGAAGAAGAAGAAATGCTTTTGAAGATATCACCAATTGCAAGTATATCCGTTAATTATGGTGCGATTTCATACTAATTAGAATGTTAAATTGTTGATCAGTGATCACTGATCACATTGTAAACATTAAAAAATTGTATAACTGTTGAATTAATAAATTTATAATGAATACATAAAATTAAATGAACATTGGAAATATTTTCAATTTTTATCAATTGTTATCAGTTTCATCAATTTTTGATTCCAACACTATTTCGAGGGGTATGCTTAATGTTATGGGATTTTTCGGACACAGTTACGACATTTGTCAACATTACACTTTCCACATCATCATATTCTTCTGCATCATAATTTATTTTAATAAATGCTTTCATTTTATCAATTGAAGCGTTCAATGAAAATAATAGTTCGTATAAAAGTCCTGCTATGCCTCCTCCGATCAATGGAGCAAGCCAATAAATCTATTTTAAAGATTAGTAACTATAAATAAGATTGAATATTTCACAATCCCAGTAAGAAAAATATTAGCTATATTGTACAAGTCACATAAATTTAAATAAATACCCAATGAGCTATCCACTTTCCTGAGACTACTGCTGGGCCAAACACTCGAGCAGGGTTCATCCCTGAACCGGTTACAGGAACCTATATAATTTAGTAAATACAAATTAATTTTAACGATGATTAAAGTATGATAAATATTCAATCAATACTGCATATAAATGGCACATGGCAATTGAAAATCCTATAACAATCGGACCGGCATATTTTGTATCCTCTCTTTTTGGATCACATGTAGCAAATACACAAAAAACAAGTACAAAAGTTATGATTAATTCCACACCTAAATATTTTATTATTATTTTAAGTATACTAGTCTAATTAGTTAAATTTTACGATAATCAATTTACATTTGTGAATGAATCAATTACCGAAGGCGTCAGCATATGAAACTAATTCGTTTGGCGATGGTGTACCGATATACCAACCTTCATTAATGCTCATTTCAGATCTATCCGGTGTGAGCGTTTGCACAATTAGTGCGCCAATAACAGCGCCAAGGCACTAAAATATTTGTCACATTAATACATTTTATGCATTGCATATATAATCTCATATATAAATATCTCAAGAAATCAGATAAAATTTGTTTTAAAAATGGCGCATTTTTGGATTTTATGAAGCACAGGTAATTTTGAATTTACAATATTATAAAATACTTTTCTGTATAATTATTTTTCATTTACAAAATTTTAATATAAACAATATGATGGAATTTCTACATTACAGAATACAGTACTAATTATATTCTGATAATTGTTATGATAAATTATTAGATTCTGCCTTTTCTGCATTTCACTTAATATAATATTTTTGATACAAGTTGATATATCTATTGAAATCAGGCAGTATGATTATCGGTTTATTCTTACAGTATATGTAATTAGTTAAAAGTTAAAGAAATCAGTAATTGATATCTTAAAAATCAAATGTATTGTTTTACGTCAACGTGTCTGATTTTATGCAATAATATTTAAAAATTCGATATTACTAAAATCTAGAGTTCTGCATCGGATCGTGTTGAGGTGATATGTACGAACGAAACAAAAAATTTTTGTTTGAAACACGATCCGAAACTCCAATAAAAATTTAGACTTAGTTTTAAAATTAAAATTTAAAGTAAGTTAAAAACTTAAAACACGAAATATCAAAAAAATTTTCTACACGATCCGAAAAGATCCAAGTTCATGTTCAGATCGAATCGGATGGTGTTGCAGAACTCACCTAAAATCTACAGTTTAGAAAATTTGATAATTTTTTTAGTGTTTAAATTTTAATTAATATATAGCTTACTTGAGATACAATGTATACAACAAGGCGTATTATTGAAATCCTTCTTGCACAAAATAGACCAAATGTGACGGCAGGATTTATATGACCTCCACTGATGTGAGCTATGGACCAAGCAATTACCTAAGTTGATCTCTTAAATTTATTTCTATGATAATTTATATACAAATTTGGAGTATATAATGTGGTATTTATGTTCATTTAATTAAAATCATCAGATTAAAATGACACAACATTTTTTCTGTGATTAAATTAAATTGCTAAGATTTAGATATGTGAATGTGATATAAAAACTTATTTTTCATTTTATTAAAAAAAAAAAAGCGGAAATTTTTGTAAATTTTCAGTCTTTAAAATTACTAAAGTCAACATAAGAATTTGGCTATCATCTCGAAAATTTTAGTCAAAATAAAATTTAAATGTTGAAAATTATTAGTGGTAGTCCTTTTCAGTCTAAATGTTCACAATATGGCGGCCTAATAATCTTATTTTGTATACAAATACAAAGTGTACATTAGTATACAAGTTCGTTTAATTAAAAATAATCATGATTCTTCATCGAATAGTTCAGTGATTCTTGACCCGTGCACGGCAGCCCAATGGTGCGCCATGATTAGTGTTAAGATCTGCCGCAAATTTGAGTTTATTTTATAAAAAATTTTATAATTTATTTTCAAAGTTTTACATTGAAAATTCTCTGATAAACATTTTTCTAGTTACTATTGAATATAATAATGTTCACATATTGTTTATTTCAATAATATGGTGAACTCCAAAAATATCAATAAATTTCATCATACATCAAAAGTTCTTTACTAACAATTAAAGTAAATTAAAGTTAACCAAATAAAAGTATTTTTTTAAAATTATTACGATTTTATATTTTCGTACATCGATGTACTTTTTTTATCAAAATTTAAGGTGTACCCCAAATTTTTATGCATTTTACAAGTGCTCCCTGAAGTAAAAAAGATTAAGAAGCACTGGTATAGTCAATGGCTTTTTAAAACAACAGAAAACAGTTATAACATTAACAGTCCCGAGTCGGGACTCCCGACTCGTACTCCAGACATACATTATATATCAACTGTATTAAATATAAATACGGCAACGCTGAATCCAAATGTAAGTGATATTTGGGTTATTGTTGGTGGATTAATTGAACTCCATGTTATAGCGGAACCACATCCAATTATTACAAGTAGCAGAGTCCCTGATAAATATTAAATATTTATATATGCGTACAGTCTAACCTGAATATAGGAACACCTTAATTAAATAAACCATTTTAATTAAATAAGCCTTTCAATAAAGAACGATTAATTGCCTTTTTGAAGGAATATATACAAATTGATTTGAATATTCTCTATTTTTTATTATATTTAGGAGCATGGTAATTTCTGAAAAAAATTGATAAATCTTATTTATCAAATTTATTTACAAAGTTAGTGTGTTAGTAGTTTTATAATTTGTATATAAGCTTACACCAAAGAAAATCGACATTTGGTGAATTTATTTAGTGATAAATTTATACTGAATTCATTCGATTACAGAAAATTTGAATAATTGCTGGTAAATTAAAGTTTAAATATGAAATAAAAACTTAATCAAATTTTATTTATCTAATTAATATACATAATAATGATATCATAATGCTTGCAAATTCATTCTGATTGACATACAAAAAATTAACTTATCAAACTGAAATGAGACGCATATTTTGTTCACTATCGCCAGGTTTGACTGTATTAGCCTAAAACTATTAGGAGTGTTGTATATAACAATAAAAAATATTATTACATTACATTGTATTTACATTAATAAAACCAACCATTAAATAGCAAATATAATTTACATAATAAAATACTTTTTGCAATTATAAATATTAATATATATTTAAATAATATTAATATAGATTAACGGTTGTTCTATTACTATAATATATACTTATAACTAAATTAAAAAAATTACCAATCAATTCGGCAAGTCCACTTATCCACAATTTAGGATTTAATATATCGGATAGGATGGACATTTTGCGATAATTAATGTTAAATGATAGTAATCATTGGAATAATAATGTTTCATATTTGTGTCCAATTTCTAATTTGGGTCGATAAATGCATTATATTGATATCAATTTATATTATTAATTTAATATGAGTCATTTATGTCACCAGTGCTAATTATTTGATATCCTTGATAAATAATTATTGCAATATTTGATATTTAATTCTGGTTTCAAGCAAAATTTATTTATTGTAAATTCATAATTTCTAAATAAACAGTTAAATGACCAAAATTATAGTGTTTCACCGTATGTTACGGAAAAGAATTAAAGTGTAGTATTATTTTGATATTTGCTAATATATTGTACTGTAATGTTAGTATTTTGAAATATGGACTCAATAATATGGAATACAGAATGAGAAGATAGATAATGTGGAATATTTAATTATAGTTTTACAGTCAAGTGTAAAACTATTATAATTAAAAAATATATAGGTGAATATTTTTCAGAAATATTACCTCATACACCAAATAATACTTCCTTAGTGGTGCCTCCATTTCTTATTTTGTTCCTTTTTTTCGCCGCTGTAAAAAAGTTTGCAAATTGTTGGAATTATTTTAATAATAATAATAATTAAGTAAATAAAAATTAATGAAGTTATTTACATTCTGATGTTATTTTTGGACATTATTTTAAACCGAAATTTCATTAATCTTACTAAAAAATAATTCATTTCTAATAAATAGTATAACATTTATACAGTCTACATTTGTAGAGTCTAACTGCAATAACGTTAATTTATCAAATGTAAGACTTTAATAAAACTTTATTTTAATAAATAACTATATTAAATTATATACAAAATGTAACTAGGACATTACATCCTTCCCCGCAAGGGGCCTTCAATTTTTATATTTTAAGGAGTATCAAGAATATAATCATTTAAATGCGCGGGTTTTCGCCGAACCCTTTTAGATGGAATATCTGTTATACCAATATCATTTATAATTTCAGCCGATGGCTCTGTATTCACATCAATCAATATATTATCAATTTTGTTATTTGATAGATTTTGACTTTTGGTTAATCTAGAACCATTCCATATGGAATTATCAGATAATTTGTATGTTCCGGGTTTCACAATTTCGCTTATTTTAACAGGTTCAGAAAGGATATATCCTTTCATAGATGGTTTCATTGTTCGTACCCAATCATCTTTACTTAAACTTCTATTTAATTATCTAAAATTACCTTGAAAATTACCAATCCAATACTCAGTCAAATACGATCATATTAGAAAAGGAAATGTTAAGTGATCAGTTAATAGAACTTAACTAGCATAATTATAATGTTGTAACTGTATCTGATTTGAAAGATGCTGAACAATTTAGCGATAATTACAATTTTGATGAGTTAGAATTTTTAATTGATAAAGAATTTGATCAAAATAGACAGGAATTTACAAATATGGACGAATTATCAAGTAAACCCATTTAGAATTTGGAAGATGATATCACAAATTCTGATTATATTAGGTATACGGTATTAATTGATGAACTAAAATCAATGATACCAAGAATATGTCCGAATAGTTTAAATAAATTTTTGTTTATATTTGTTATTTTAACATCGTTTAGTAATTAATGATTTATTATATAATATGAAATGATTAATCAAATGACCAGTTAAAGAAATGATATGTTAAATGGAATGAAAATAAAAAAAATTCTATTATTTGAACGTATAGCACATTATTTATAAAAAAAATCTTCGCTAACGGAATGGGATTTTTTTTTAGGACCAAAAATTCCGTTAACGAGGAATTAGCCTGTCAATCTTAATAAAATGGATATTATACACTATAAAATGTGCATCTACTAAAATTTAGTCTAAATATATAATGTAGATAAAGTCTCTCTGAATTTAAATACATTTTAGCCAAAGTATTAATAACTACCAAATAATAAATTATAATAATAAACCAAATAAACATACATTTTAAATAAAGTTGACATTTTTTAAACTAAAAATGAATCAAATATTTAGAAAAAAATTTATCAACGATTTATCAAGACACTTGTATCTCAATAATAGAATAGGTATTTGAATATATGGGCTAGTTTATACATAGTGATTATACATTCTCATTAGTCAGATTCAAAGGAACTAATCTACCAACTACTAACTCAAAAAATGTACAAGAATTAATTGTAGACACGAGGTCAACTCTAGGTGAACAAGCGTTACATATACCTCCACGAGTCATCCAATTACAGAAAACTAACTTATTAACATATATTACACATATTTTATTGATGATATATTTTGTTTATTTCTATACCAGAGTAATTTTTTATTAATGTAATATATAACACCCCTTATAAACATACAGCAGTTCTAAAATTGGTCCGTATAATTTTATATGCCTTTCTTTTTAATAATCCAATGTTGATTTTAAAATAAAATTTGCACCTTCCCAGTGAAAAATGCAATAACCAAATATTTTATAAATTATCCTAGATTCATATTTATTCGGATTGCAATATATGTATTTATAAAGTTTCATTTTTTCAAAATAAAACTTATGATTAAGGACACATAGGCCCTTGGCTGAGTCACGTATTTTTTGTATGCAACTCGAAACAGACAGGATACAATTAAGTATTGTACAATGATTTCATCGAATAATATTATCAACTGTTAATAGGTTTTGTTTAGAAATTAAGGATATTTCACCGAACTGATGATTACATTTGGGGAAATTGGTCACAAGAGGTTTGATATGCTGTTTTTAATTTTTCTATTTAAAGATGTATTTGTTAGTTTTACGAAGATTACAATACGACGATAGTTTTCTTATGATTAATCAATTTTTACATTTTCATATGATCAGCTCAATTCATGCCGTTTATTAATTTGTTTTAGTAGCAGGGTTTGATAAAAGTTAATTTTTTCGATTAGATAATTTAGATTTTGTTAGTTTTGTGAAGACTCACATAGTCCTATGGCATTATAGAAACAAAATCAATTTTATCATTTTCTGTATACATTTTTCTGTTTTTCAATTCTTGTTATTCTGAGATTGGTGAAACTAATTTTTTTCTTCAAGGATTGGAAAACTTTGGAAAAGATTTTTCATTTCAACTTATCGTACATGGATACATGATATATTAAGTCTAATTCAGCGCTTTCGGAGATTTTTATTGGATTAGTGCAATGATTCTCAACTTATTTACCACAGCGCGCACTTAGCATTAATTAAAAATTTTGGCGGGCACCCTGTAATAGAGACAAAAATTATTATATTAAAAGTTTATACTACTATATATAATAATAGATATTCTAATTAGGAATGGTAACTAATATCTTAAAGTTGTGGTTCCCAATTTTTTTATTGTTGCAACCCCCTAATAAAATTGTAATACTAATTTTTCTGCATTAGTATCAAAAATAAAACATACAAATTCAACTTCTCGACAAAGTGACCGATAATTAATAATACATTTTTTAATTAAACTTAATATTTTAAAATAATTATTTAATGTTTGAAATATTAGCTTGATGAGTTTTGGCAATTTTATCAATTTCGAGTCGAATTAGACAGAAATTCTCATTTCTTCAACATATTTAATTTTTTGTCTTTTTATGTTTAATATTAACGAGTTAAAAATCCTTGATTTAAAATTTATTTTAGATGTCTTAGCGCGCATTAGTGCACCTATTGAAAATCACTGCATTAGTGTATGTTCATTTAAATATTAAATTTTCAAGTTATCATCGAATTTGAAATTAGAGCGATTCACAGAAGGCACCACCACTAAATTGTATTCTTATGGTCAGGAGTAGGGCTTGAAATCGGTTTTATAAAACCGATTAAAACTGATTTTTATGTAATGATCGTCAATTCCGAAATTGAATATTTTATATACTATATATTACGGTTTTATTATTTGTAATTTGTTCAATGCACGAAGTATCAGAAGACCATGAAGTCTTCAGGAGGATCAACCACATCTTTAATCTTGCACTTATAGAAACTTCATCAAATAGACATAAATGAATATAAGAATCAATCTCCTGTGAACATAACAAGAAGGTTAGAAAAATTTTTAATTAAGAAATCTATGGAAGAGATTTCAAAACTAGTCGCTATGGATGGATTTTCTTTTAACTCAATAGCTAAAAGCAATAATATACAGACAAACCTTCAAGTTCAGAAAGGTAAATATGATAAATTACCACCAACATCTTCAAACGGAGTCAAGAATATGGTCATGAATTACTTCATAACTAAAAAGAAAGAACTCATCTGCTAATTTGAAAAACAAGTAGCCTTAGGGATTCGCTACTCATTGACGTTAGATGAATATACGTCTATACAAAATAAAAGGTATATGAATATAAATGTTCATGCAAAAGATAACCATTGGTCGTTAGGTCTCATTGAAATTAATGGTTCTCTTAACAGCAGAAAAACTGAGGAAATTATAAGACAACACTTACACGAATTTGGATTGAACTTAGATGAGCATATTGTTGGCTGCACAACTGATGGAGCCGCTGTAATGGTAAAATTTGGTAAAGAAATCAAGCCTGATCATCAACACTGTATTATAATGTATTGCACATTGTATACATCTGTCTGTGTTAGACATATTATATGAAAAAAAGATTGAAAATATTGCCTCAGCCGATGAGACGGATGAAGAAATTGAAACGAATGATATAGAAGAGGATAGTGCAGATGAAGCCGAACCAAGCCAGCAAGACATGATTCTTCAAACACATTTAGCTCATGAGAATGCTTGTTTCCCCCTGCCAAAACCTGAATTTGAAAAGGTGTTAAAGAAAGTCAGAAAACT
>LWCA01000351.1:0-30766 GCA_001642005.1 Intoshia linei | reverse complement strand
ATCGTAATCGCTTCTTAAACTGTTTATGCTACATTCTTCCGTGGTGCTTTCGATTGTTGACATTGTACATTCGGCTAAATTTTAAATTACAATATTAAAAGTTATGTTAACGTTAAAACGGAAATTCAATTTTTAATCTGGTAAATTCGAAAAATTATACAAAAAATGTATGTATACGAATAAATAGGTGACGGTACTCTTTCATCTAACTTAATGGTTGGTGTAATGAATTAAGTCTATTTAGTAAGATATAGATGTATTATTAACGCTTTTAAATATTTTTATAAGTTTTTGACAAGTTGATAATGAATGTATAATAAATCAGGTTCTTTTCATAGTATCCATAAAGATACTACACTTTCCCCCTAAGAGAAATTTGGAGAATAGTAAACTTGTGCATTTGCGTTAATGATATCAGAAATATTTTTCAAAACAAAATTTTCTCCGAACATTGTGTCGGCCTGAGATATAATCATCTGTAATTGTGTGGGATAAATACGTTCTTAAATGTGTAAAGTTCTACGAGACAAGGTATCTGTATCAGTATTGCTCTTGATATTTATTGATGTATTATAATAGACAGCGCTTAGGTAAATTAATTTTATGCTTTGGCCTTTCTCTATACAAGTCGTGACTTTTTTATCAAAATTACGCTTTATGGATTTGGTGTATTTTTTTATATATTCGTTTACTTTAATAAGGAAATTTTTATCTTGTTTACCGAATACGAGTTCTATGGGAGAGATTCCGGTACGGGATGATGGTAATATTCTGAATAAATAAGTAATTTCGTCCAGTCTCTCATGCCAGTCATCAAATTCTATACTGCACAAAATTCTAAATTTTTCCATTATAGTACGATTAATTCGTTCTACCTTCCCGTTTTCATTGTGCCTGTAAGGCGAAGAATTCGATTTAATAATACCAAGTGTGTAACATAATTCTTTAATAATGGACGACTCGAATTGCTTCCCTAAATCCGTTTGTATTTGAACAGGGGGTCAATAGTTTAATATTATAGATTTATATATGGCTTTAGATACGGTTTCGGCTGAGATATTATCGACGGCTACACTTTCTAGCATTCTGGAATAATGATCTATCATATTTATTTCCATTTTTTGAAATGGGTAGTGGTCCCATAATATCTATTTGCCACAAGTCATTAAATTTTGATGAAATAACAGGTTTCAATGGTTTTACGTGCATATGATCTCGGTGTTTTGATTTGTTACACCTATCGCATCCGTTTAAATATTCTCGTAAATCTCTACTCATATAAGGCCAGTTATACTGTTTTTTTATCATTTGAGATAATTTAGAAAGACCGGGATGGCAATATAGTTTAGAATTATGATAGTATTCAATTATGGTATTTATCATAGAACTAGGTACTATCAATCTAGATACACCATCAATTACCTGATAAATTGCATTGTTTTTTGCTATCAAGGTTTTACGCAAATTTTAATATTTATCGTTTTTGCTCAATGGACTTTTAATTATTAATTTATTATATGTCTGTTTACATTCCGAATCATTGTGTTCATTTAATTGTGCCATTTTAATGTCGAATAATTCATGATAAATACAAAAATTGAAGGGTCCACAATCTGAACATAGTAGAGAATGTCGGTGGTAGCCCATGATTCATGGCCCAACACTATTTATTATTTATGGAGTAAAAGCAATAACCTAATGTTTGAAAATTTGCTACACTTGTACTGATTCTTTTTGATATTTTTAAACTGTTTCTTCTTACTTGTGGTGATTCTATTTTTTCCATATCTTTTAAATATTCTAAATTTAATTATTAAACATTAGCAAAATAACCAATAAATCTAATATAATGTATTTGAATATGCCCAGATTATTCATAAGCCTTATCGGGTAAGAACTCTTTATATGTAACTTAATATCAATGATAAGAAACATTTGAAGCGAAAATTACTGCAATGGAATCAGGTTGTTTTATAAAAGAGAAACGTATAAGCTTTTTGTATGAATTTCGCACATCCCAGGTTCTCAAATGCTGGTTATTTGGAACCATCGGTTTAACAATTCAACATTTTTAACGAATGTAGTCTTTTGAAATTCTTCTCACAAAAATTTTAAACGGGCAATACAGAGTAAATTAAATTTGATGAAAACATTTACGATAAAAATACTTTGGCCCATTTTCTGAATGGTCGAGGATATTTCAAAAAATGTAAGTTGAGTCCATTATTTCTGAAAGTTAACTAACAGTACAATGTATCATATAGAAAATCACAAAAAAACGTCTAATAAATGTTTCAAGTAAAACTAGATAATGAATGATAAAACATGCCCAATTTAAGATAAAATTGCATATCGACCTTAGGACGATGATCTGACTTAAAATGTGAATGTAGTAAAATTTTTGTAATTTCTTGGTTGGTAATATGACAGTCAAGAATGGGCTAGTATTGTATTGGATTAAAATTAAAGATATTACGTATTCCTTCTAAATAAGTATTGCTTCGGCTCATTCTTCTACTAAAATTCATTTTATTCATTAATGGAGATTCTAAACGATTAAAATAAATGTTTAATATTTTAATTCAATTAATTGATTACATACCGAATGGAGTATAATTAACACTTTCTTCTCTAGATCGAGACAAATTGGGTGAATTACTGGGCTAAATTACATTGAAAAAATTAAATTTAAATGTACATTAAATATCGTGGACAAATACTGGTGAGATTTTTCCAAATCAATTTTAAAAGATGTCCGCTCAAAAATTATTTTTTCGTGGTTTATTTCGATATACAACTCTCCACAATCCTTGCGAGAATTTTTAGATTTGATAAGCACCCATCTATAATTATTTAAATTTGCAATTAATTTTAGACAAAAAAAAATTTCTTCAAAGTTTCTTGTTAATTTCAAAAAACGATTTTCGTTTTAAAAGTAAGGTGATATGCATTATAAAAATGTTTTAACCACAATACAATTAACTATTTAATTATCTACCTCTTGCCTCGTATATTAACGTCGATACTGTTTAGTTTGACATGCCCTACATATATATCAGGAAGATATGTCCTTTCGTAAATTACAGAAATTTTAACATCTTTTTGATTTTTTCTCAAAATTAAAATGAATTGTTCATTCCAATTGGCCTCTATCAAATTTTTACATTTTTTTGTTTTTAACGTATTAGTTGAAATGACACTTATATACACTGAAACTAAATACAAAAATTATGAAATTACCAAACCATAAAATAAATTACCATTCTTTTTGATGGGTAAATTTTTGGCTTTAAAAACTAAAAGATAAAACAGTTTAATAGAACTATGGAAAATTACTGGATAGGCATAACTTAAATTGAGAAAAATCCATTCACAATGTTTTATTTACTACATAGTTTACTTTCTACAAGTCTGAAAATTGTAAATGAATGTCCCACATTCCAAAATAATTGATCCAATTAACATAAAATTCAGAATGACAAAATGAGAAATTTATTTATATTTAATTAATAAGATTAAATAATTTTTTAAAAACTTTGGAATCGTAGTTTTCGTATGTCGTATTTCTTAGCCTAGATAAATGCGGAACTTTTTTCAAAAACAGTCTATTATTCATATCAAACCAGGCAACATTTTTCAATTTAGAATTGTCGGAAAAATTCAATGAATTTAACTGAAAATGACAAATGTGAAAAAATTCTCCATCTGTAGCAATTGTTTTAATGCATGCTGGATTTTCTAATTCACTTTCATTTTTACTATTTGATCTGTACTAGAAATTAAATTCATTCAAATTTACTTTGGAAAATACTAATGTTTTTAATTGAATAGCTTGACTATAAGCACTGTAAAGTAAAATCGATTTTATATAATCCAAATTGCTGTGCGTGGGTATGGACATGAAGGATGTACTTAAATAATTTAATTTCGCAATTTTCCATCCTAATATTTTAAATTACAATTTAAGTATCAAATAATAATAAATTCATACCTCTTTGACATGTATTTTGTTTATCGTAAATATGTGTTTTTTTTAAATCCAATATGTGAGAATATGGAAAAAGAGAAGGAATCCTTTTTAGTTCGGATAATTTCTTTACTTTGTCATGTTCCAGAAACGGTTCAAATAGTTTAGTTGTATATAAACCGCAAGTGTATTTGTTTTTTAAAATTATGGGTACATTTTCTAAATTAATATTTTAATCACTATAATACGGCAAAAGTTGTTACTTATATAATTGTAAAGGGACAGAGTATCGATATTTTGAACCATATCTACGTCCAAAGTTGGTTTAGAACTTAAAATGTATCTTAATAGACCGCGAGTCATTATTGAACTAAAATAAATAATTAATATTTTATAATTCATAAAAATCATTAATTTATCATAATTTTATGAGACTTCAAAGTTAGATGTAATAAAAAAACTGAAAAAAAAGGTTATTATACAAAATAAAATAATTTGTATTAACAATTAATATTATTCACTATCATTTGGAATGCCCTAACATTTTTGATAGTATAAGGGTTGCATTACATTTTAATAACAATTTTTCAAAATTATTCGTTTAAAATATACTCCTTATGCTTATTTCTTAATTCTCAGAAACATCACCATGGAGATTGACTATTTTATATTTTGAATTATAATTATTAAAAAATTCAAAAATAATTATAATTTTTCAAAGAAAATGTTTATTTACCCTTGCAGGGTTTGGTAACAACTGGGATTATTCGTGGTAATAAAAATGATTAAAATTAAAGACATAAAAAATTAGTTAGTCTACTTTTGTCTCCCGACTACATTTCAATCCGTTACTTATATAAAATTAAATGTCTGTGTGATAGCGTTTATTTAAAAAATGGACAGTCGTAGAATTTAAAAAACCAAAGTCTATTACAGTTTTTCCCAGGTCGTGTTTATATCTATTTTTCAGTTTCCGAATTTGAGTCCTTCAAGGTCAAAAACCCAATTTGCCTTTTTGTTTAAAAATAAAATCAGCCTAAAAATTTCATAAAACATACATCCTGGGACGCGTTTTAAAATGATTAACATTGTCGTAAATCTCAGCTTCTGAAACACACACCTTCATGGTCAAAACCACAAATTACTCTATGTTTAAAAAATGAAACGTACTAAAATTTTATAAAACATAAACTCTGGAATAGTTTTTAAAATCATAAGCATTATAATAAATGACAACCTCGAAAAAGTGAATTTTCACGATCAAAACCGCAGATTGCCCTTTTTGAAAAAAATAAAAATAGCTTTAAAATTTAAAAAAATTACAAAGACGCCAGTAGTTACATGTTAAAAAGATAATATAAGAGCTGATTATTAAAAAGTGAAACTTTCTGAAAATGCGTATGAAATGAAGTCTAAAAATTATCGATTTTTGAAAATATTAAATGACAATCAGGATGTTGGATTGTTTGTATATTTGTATAGTTAATTGCGTTTGTCAAATTAAACATTTAATTCCACATTATAATGTACCATTTGTATATGATACAAATATTATTACTAACATACAATCTAATTATTTTATTGTAATGATGTTGCTCTTAATTAACGATTCAAACATTTCATTACATACTTGAACTGGGATACTACAAAAAGTTAAATAACCATTAAAAACAATTTGAATTACACAATGGTTTCATGGGTTATTCCAATCTCTGCTTTAAATTTCCAAATTGGTTTGTTGATTAAAGGTTTTCTTCGAGGTAATTTTTCTCTTTCATAATGAAAAACATGTGCATATAAAATTAATCTTTTTACCAATTCATCCTAAAATTTTTATATCAATCTTTATCAAAAAAACGAATATTTATTCCATCAAACATCAGGGTTGTAACCTTTTTCGTATCATAGACATTTTCAAGTCATCACAACATATTTATCATCTAAAGCTGATTTATACCAACTAAATTAATCACATCTTTAATCATAATTCAAATATATATTTCTGTTGACATTAATTGAATTATTCATTTTTTTACTACATAGATCAAAATTTTAGAATCTAAAAATTATGATAAGAGAAATTAAATTCTATTAGACAACAATTTTTTCAATTTTAGGTTCGACTCCGAAATTCGGACGTATGTATAATTGGAAAGCCCTGACATAATACAAGGAAGCTGAACTAGAGGAAAAATTAATTATATTTAATTGTTTAATATTCACAAATACACAGAAAATAATTACTTCTCATGAAATTTAAAGATATTTAGGGTATTCACGGTTGAATTTAAATATAATTATTAAAAATTTATTAAATT
The DNA here is from genome assembly GCA_001642005.1 of Intoshia linei. Classification (NCBI taxonomy): domain Eukaryota; kingdom Metazoa; phylum Orthonectida; family Rhopaluridae; genus Intoshia; species Intoshia linei. Next base: position 24,481 of record LWCA01000351.1, on the reverse strand, counting down.
TTCAATTTCTTCTGAAATATGACAAAATCGACCAATAGGTTGGCTGTTTGCCACATTAAACTCGATTATAACGACATAATGTAACGTAACAACGATATATTCGACACATTAAAAACATAAAAATTCAGTTTAATATAATATTTACATGTGTACAAATTTAAACTTCACGTTCTAATGAATTAGCTTGATGGGATACCGGTTTGGGATCTGATTTTTTAATAATTTCAAGAATTTTTGAATCACTAACTTGCAAGTTACGCTTGTCGCGGATTTTCTTTAGTCTCTTTTCCATAGCCAAGTTTTTAGTAATAGCATTGGCGGCAGTTTTTTCTTGAGATTGTTTAGTTTTTTGTCTTAAATCATTTAAATATGCATGTTCGTCTTTACGTTCATCATAATCTTTTGAAAATTCATAAAATCCAACACCATGTTCCCGAACTTCATCAAATCTAACATTGGCATAATCTAAATCATAATTAGGTTGCTGTTTTGCTTCGTGGTATTCTTGATTCCATTGATCTTTTTTCCTATCCAAACGTTCATCTCTAGTTTCACATTTTTTCAAAAGTTCATCAAACATGTTTGTTCTACTAGACATTACGCTACGTACCGGATGTTTTTCTGTTATACTTTCTGAAATATTGTTGTAATTATTAGCAGGCATGGTTGTAATTTCATTAAATGTGCCAGTTTTCCCTATAACATGTTCTTCATAATGTTTCTTGTGAAAGTCTACCAGAAACATTTCATCAACATTATCGTCAGGTAAGGTGGATTTTAATTTTTCATAAATTTTAGCCTTTTTTTGCATTTTTTCTGCAGATAGTTCCAATTGTTTTCTAATAGAATACTCTTCATCTGTTTCTAATTTTATTCGTTTCTTTTTTGCAGTTTTATTAAATTTCAAAGTACTTGTGTTGGCGAACGGTTTTCTTTTCAATTCATTTTTGGTTTCACTAACAATTGATTCTAACTGAAATAATGTGTTGTTTTCAATGTTTATGTATTTTTGATTTTCTTGTTCCTTCTCTTCATTTTCCATTAAATTAATGTCAAAAAATACAAATTACAAATTAAATTGTCAATAAATTTAGCCTAAATCTAAATATTTTACTATGACAATATATATTATATATTTTTTGCTCAATTTACATAATTTTAACCAAAAAGAAAGGTAAATTAATTGAATTAACTTGACATTGTCAAGTGGCACAACCTACCATGTTAATCATATTACACCAACATTGCATTTATTATACAATTATACTGGGTAGTGTAATGAGTACATATTTTTTGCAACGCAAAGAAAAACGTTTAACAACCCTGATATGATTACTTCGTCTAATACGTGTGATTATGATAAGATATTTTTATAAAATACGATTAAAAAAATATAATAATAAATATAACACAAAATTTACCATCCCTTCGTTAGGTACTTGTGATATATTCTTGAAATATTCTGGAAAACACTCATCACTAACTACTGTATTTGTCAGATTCATGGCTTGCGGAAATCCTACAAAATTACATTATAATAATATAATAAACTTAATTAATAATGTAGGCTAATAAATATTGAATATGTCCTTCACCTACAAGATCAACGACCCTTTGTTTATACAAAAATTATTATATTTTATAACGATTTATAGGTTATAGATATTTTTTTTAGAATATCCTGCTAATGCTTAGGGGATAACCCCATAATTCACATATATTTTTTTAAAATCGCATCGCATTGAATTTATTAAATCGATGTTAAAAATGTGAACATTGTGTGAATATTATGTTAGTTATATACATTGGCAGTTTACCGACTTCTAGTATATTAAAACCTTAGAAAATAACCATAGCTTTAAATGTACATATTTTCATAACACCTTATTTTAAAAATCATGATAGTAACGATATAACCATAATATACTATTCGATCTATTGCATTGTTTCGTAACCGGTGCTAGAATTAATTTCAGGTGTGCTAGAAAAATTATTTTTATTTTTTATATTTTGACTAAAAAATTCTATAAAAAAATGAAATTTATTTATTTATACAATAAGATATATATTTACATTATATTTTTATAATTATAGGATTCGTTTGATTTTAAAAAAAGGATAATGGTGGTTTTTGATCCGGAAGGAATCAATTTCTGAAAATTAAATTTGCGATAAAATCTAATCGTATTCGAAAGATTGAGTAAAGATTTTTTTGTGCGGTTCGCATATTAATTTTTGTTCATATTTGGCCGGCTAAGCAAATTGAGTCTGACACCTCTGTTCTATATTCATTTTACCATTTATTAATGTGTTCATTGATTATATTCGATATTAATAGAGTCGTTTTTAAAAATGTCAATAAAATACGATTTTTAAAATTCAAGTTTTTTTTCAATTCAAATTGACTTTTAAGGTATCTTTTTTTAAATTTTACAGGGATGCTGGAAATAATTCATCTGGCTAACCGGGTGCTGAATTTAAAAAAGGTTAAAAAACTGAATAAATTATTATAATTTATAATCGTATTTAAATATTATGTTCGATATATATCATATTAACGCCAATACACTGGTTCCGATTCACATAATGTATGAACCTCCATTTCAAAGTATCTATTCTAGGACCCCAAAGGAAACATGAAATATATAACATTTATTAAAAAATTAAAGGTGTCTTCTCATAAGATTTGGTAAAATGGTGTTTGTCAAAAAAGATTGAAAAAGGGGATTTTTCCATTAAGGCTTGGTAAAATTGAATTTCGTATTTTGGATCCAAACGTTGTTGCTCATAAAATTTTGCAAAATCGAATTTTAAAAAAAGATTGAAACATGAGATTTTTCCATTAATTTTTGGTAAAATTATATTTTTTATTTATGGGTTTAATGTGGATTTTTTGCAAAGAGTTTGAAATTGTATTTATTCATTAAATTTTATTAATGGTCGGATAAAAGTGAGATTTTTTAAATAATAATGTAGCGGATGTCCAGGTTATGAGATCAATTTCTAACACCCGGCAACTCTAATAAATATCAAAAATTCTAATAATAATTCTTTTAATTTCTATAAAAAAAACAAAAAATAGATACATTTTTTTAATATTAAAGTTCAATTTCACAGACCCGGCATTTTGGACCCAAGGGGTCCATGAAAAGTGACCAATCGGTTACTGCTAGTACATAATGTCAATATCTCATTGCTAATGTCCTTATAACTTTATTTTTATGAGTTAGACTAAACCAGACAACAAATTTACATTTGTTAAGATTTCTTTTGAGATCATTTTCATTATTGCATCAAAGATGTCTCTTCCAGTGCAATTCCCTTTCATAGCTATCAATTCAAAAAATTCTTCAACAATTACAAATTTGTAATTTCCGCCTATGACAAAAACTGCAACTTAAGCACTTTAATAAACTCTCCATCAGATACCGGATTCATGCGTTGAGCAATCAATTTTGAAATAACAACTGGCATTAGTATTATTTTTATCTGTACCCATCCTATTCGTGAATAGGGTTATCAACATTAAGTTATTCTCAACCTGAATTTTTAGCGAAGCGTGTTATTTTTTTTGGGCTCTCTTTTTAAAAAAATAATAACAGTTTACACATCTTATACATCAAATACAATTGCTTATTCATCCCATATAAATAAAATATATCTGATCTGATGATTTTGATTGAAATAATTAAATTACCCTGAGAAATATTACTTAACCTTGAACCCTGAGTTGAATTTGAAAAACCGAAGTCTCAGGGGAAAATAATGCAGTTGGCAACCCTATTCATGAACAAAATAGCCTGTTTTTTTAAACCATTTTTAAATTTATTGAATTCGTCTAGTCTCAAATTTCCATGAATTTTTTGAAATGTCGATTTATGTTTGCTTTCATAATGAAGCTTGATGTTATTCACTTTATTAACAGCAACATTTTCTTGGAAAATTATACAAACAGGTTTGTTGTAGTGCTCCATAAAATAATATTCTAATTCGCATAATTTTTGGAAAATTCTGCATTCAGAGTCCACTTTTTTCTTTCTTATTGTCTTGCTCATTTAAGGGTAATCTACAAAAACGGCACAGGTTAAATAATTATAATTACATAGCAATGAAAATACAATACAATGAAATACCGAAACTACACTGATATAACGCAATTTCACTTAATATTTGACCTATATTAGATTCATTCTTATTATTATTAGATTTTATAGAATTCATACACTACAGACCTAAGTTAAAACTGAAATATTAAGATTAATTCTTTACCTACAAACAATATTACAAAAAAATTAAAAATATTCTATAGTGTTCACACCAGAGAATATTGTTTTATCCTATTAAATTATAAATTCTAATTAAAAATACACATGATTTTTTGTAGTGACAAATAGAGTTACGCTGTTAAAAAGTGTTTATTATTGGTTATTATAATTATTAGTCTCTATTTCTACGCGGAATTGCTTATAATATAAGATCTTGTTTGTAATTAGTAATAAATAATAACATAATTTTCAGATCTTTTATAATACACTCATTCCGTAAATTTAATCTCATGTTCTACTTGTGAATCACAAGTTGTGATTATATCAATACAATTGTATTTTCATTAATATATAATTCTAATTATTTAAGTTGTGCCGTTTTTGTATGTACCGTTTTTACCTACAATCCATTTAAAACGAAAAAATATGTTACTATGTAAATTTTTAATCTCTTAATGTTAATTTTAATTATAATGTACAACTTAGAAACATAAATTAAAAAATAATTTTTATAATAAAAATTATTTCGGGCCGGATCTAAACACCTCGCGGGCCGTATGTTGCCCCTCCCTGGACTAAACGATGATCTTACTGTGATGTATGGCGAAGTACAAAGAGGCCGCCAGCAATGGGCTAATGATTTTGAAAAATAAATATGAATTCAGATTGAATTAGTGTAAATGTTAGTTTCTTTATTTTCAAAAAAGTATTTTCATGATCACACCCAATGAACATAAACAACATAATACATGTAGTGTATTCAACTAATTGTTATAAAACAAATCTTTAATATAAAATACAAAAAAAATTTGCATTGTTTCAATTTGAAAATTGATATACACAAGTAAGAATAAGCAAATACCTGCACTAGATTTTATATTTTGTGTTACAATATAAGCTGGTTCGATTTGGTAATTTATATCATTTTTTAATTCTTGTTTATGAAATCGAGGGTCGTTAGGTAAAACCCATTTATCTGGTTTAGGAAGAATATCACTGGTCCATTTATTTACATTTTCTATTTTAACATCTAAATTTTAAAATTATATATATGTATTTATTGTCAAATTCAATTTCAAGAAAAGTTTTACTTTTCTTTCCCTGACGTGAAAAATACATGTAAAAACTCCAGAATAAGAAAATGCACTTTTATCAAAATTGAAATCTATTTAAAAAATAAAAATGTAAATAACATACTGGCATCTAATAAAAATTTAGGTATAGGCTTATCATTGACTTCTATATGGCCATAATTTGTTTTCCACAAACGTCTCAAATAATATCTGTGGCGATAAATCTTATTTGACATTTTTTTTAAAAATTGACGATATTACGATGCGTTTTGTATCTTCTTAGGATCATATTTAAATAAACTTCGCCTTTTTTTATCAGTAACAGTTACTGTTGATGTTTATCAATTTAACCCTTTGTTTAAATAAACATCAACAACTCTACAAATAATTAGCTGAATGAATATCATAATTTTTAAATGTATTATAGACCAATTCATGTGCCTTATGATATACCTATACCACGAATCAATACAAAAATCTATGACGTTAAGAATAAAGTATAGTTGAATTACATGTATTTGTTTATGTTTGTAAAATAAATAGATATTTTGCTCAAGATGAAGTCTTCTGGTCCAATATCCAAAATTAAAAATAGATTTAAAACATCAAAAAAATTGCGAGATATAATTAGAGAAGTGAGATTATGCAAAACAGCAGCTGATGAACGAGCATATGTTCAAAAAGAGTGTGCTGTCATTCGCGACTTTTTTCGAGAAGAAAATTCATTGTATCGGTGTCGGAATGTGGCCAAATTGTTATATTTTTACATGCTTGGCTACCCAGCTCATTTTGGACAGGTATTGGTTTCAAATTATAAAATATTGACATTTATTTGTTTTTATTTTATATTTGAAATTTTATTTTATTTTCTGTACTTTTAAAATTATTAGATGGAATGTCTAAAATTGATAGTATCGGAAAATTTTGGTGATAAACGAATGGGATATTTAGGTATAATGCTTTTATTGGATGACAAACAAGATGTTCAATTATTAATAACGAATTCTTTAAAGCAGTACTTATTTTTTATTTTCAATGTTAATATTAATTTTAGTGACCTTTCGAGTACCTCTTCACCTTATATCGTAGGAATGGCTATCACAACGCTTGCAAATATTTGCTCCGTAGACGTGACTAGGGATATTGCTTCAAGTGTAGAAGAATTGATGAAATCTGGAGATCCATATATTAGAAAAAAGGTTGATATTATTTTACTTTTAAAACGTTATTAAAAGGCTGCATTATGTGCAGTGAGAATGGTTCGCATTGTTCCACAAATGGTAGATATTTTCAATGCATCCGTGTTTGCTTTATTAGAAGATAAAAATCATGGTAAAAGGCTTTAATTATCTATTAATTTAATCTTAGGAGTACAGGTAGCTGGAACTTCATTGTTGATTGAAATTATGAAAAGCACAAAAAAATATGCAAATTTATATAAACCGGTAACACATTTTTTGTAATGTATCAGTTTTATTTAGTGTGTCACAATTCTTATTCGAAATCTCAGTGCTCTGGTACGGTCTGTCTCGTATGCTACCGAGTACCAAATTGGAGGCATCACTGATCCTTTCTTACAGGTTTTTATCATAAAATTTATCTAATTTTTAGATTAAAATTATTGAAGCTTTACGCGTTCTCGGTAAATCCGGGAATATCATAAATGATAAAATGATTGATGTACTTACTGAAGTAATTTTCTAATTTTAGTGTTTACATATAAATCAAATATATATTAACCGTTACTAAGGGTGACAAATTTGCTGGTACCAGCAAATTTTTTTAAATATATAAATAACTAATTTGTAAATGGTAAACTGAATACAATGACGCTTGTGAGTCGGACAAATTTTTAATGTTTAGAACCAAGTGCTCGAAAAAGGGATTTTTCCTTTAAAGTTGCTAAAGTTTTGGTTTTTTATTTTGTGATTGGAATCCAATCATTGGATTAAGACTTTTTTCTCGTGCGGTTTGGTAAAATCGAAGTTTTCATAAAAATGTCGGAAAAGAGGTTTTAGTTTAAGTGTTGGTAAAGTTGGATTTTTTATTTTAGGGTTGTATTAAAAGGCTTTTTTTTAAAATCGTAGGAAGGGGTTTTTACATAAAGGGCTTGAATTAGTATTTTTTATTAAATTTTATTGATGGTTTTATAAAAATGAGATTTTTTTAAATAATAATTTAGCCGTCGTCTAGGCTTTGGGATAAAATTTCAACATCTGGAACTCTGCAATAATGTATTTTATAAAAATATTTTTTAGATTTTTTAGATTTAGAAATAATTTTTTAATTTTGCTTGTAATAAAACCAGAAATGCTGGTATAACCTTTGACCATTAGACATACATATTAACGATGTATAATCAAAACCAATGCAAAAATCAAATTAATGGACGAACTTTATGTTTAAATTAAATTTTTAATGGGATCTAATGTTCGACATTATTTTATCTTTCACCAGGTCTGGACGCATCGCGAGTTTAGCATACCAGTTGCAGGGGTTTACTGAGATGTATAACGAAATCGATAATTTTTTTACTACAAAGTGGTTTTCCTTATAAAAGGAAGGTGATTTTATTTAAGAAATCAATTTTTGATAATCATTTTAAAAATTATCTTACCATTATATATCGTTATAAATTATTTTTAAACTAGGTTCTAACTCACACAGATACAGCGAATAGCAATATTGGTAATGCAGTATTGTACGAAGCAGTCATAACTATAATCGACCTTAATGTTTCTCCAGATTTAAGAGTAATTTATTTAACAAAGTTTACACCAATGCTTCAGCTTTACTTTTGACGGCGATCCATCGGTTGTGAAACACTTGTGGTTAAAAAAAAGAGCTATAGATCAGGTATTATCAACCTTTTTCGCTGGCGATCCACAAAAAAATATATACATTACATCCATTAATTATATGAAATTTTATATGTGTGTATTACCGTTTATTTAAAAAACCCACTTGCTAATACAACTTTTCAAGACTGATGCATCATTTCAAATTTTATTTTCCGAAATTGAGTTCTTCACGGTCAAAAAGTAATTTTATTTTGTTAAAAATAAAATCAGCGCAAATATTTCAAAAATAATATATTATGGAAATTACATTGGCGTAAATCTTAACCTCAGAAACTTAAATATTATATTCAAAACCCTTAATTAACTTTTTTTTAAAAATGAAAAAAGTCCTAAATTTTTATATAACATAAATTCTGTGATTGTTTTTAAAATCATAAGCATTATCATAAATAACAATCCCAAAAAATTTTGATGGATATTTTAATTTTTATATATACGGTAACACAAATATTCAATTCTTTACTTATATAAAATTTTTCATGGACTGTAAAAAACTTCTCTGGACCCCAGGGTCCACATGTACCCTGTTAAGAATGGTTGCTATAGATTATGTAGATTTTATCAGTGATCCCCAAATTTTTTCTGGACCACGTTGTAAGTGGCTGCATTATATCATCTATTTTTAATTAAAGTTTACTAAGTAACTAGTAAGTAATTTTTATTTTAGACTTTAGCTATCAACATTCTGGGACGGTTTTTAGTTCATATAGACTCAAATATCCGATACATTGCCTTAAATTCTCTATTATCTGTAGTCAATGTAGATTACAAGTCAGTACAGCGTCATCGGTCAACTATTATGGATTCACTGAAAGAAGGAGGTGAAATTATAAAACGTAGGGCAATGGAACTATCATTTGCTTTGATAAATAAAAACACAGTGAAATCTATTGTAGCAGAATTGATTGTCTTCATGAATACTAATAATCAGCAGTTAAAAAGTGATTGTGCTAGTGGTATCATTTTAGTGTCTGAACGACACGCCACTGACAAAAAATGGTATTTCCAAACCGTAACGGAGGTGTTAGCAAAGGCGGGTGATGCAGTTAGAGACGATGTTGTGTCATCCTTTATTCAAATGTTATCTGAATCTACTGAACTACAGACGTATGCTACATACCTCTTGTTTATAGAAGCTACAAGTAAAACAGTAGATTTTGGTAACCCCAATTGTAAACTAGTCATAACTGCATTCAATCCATTGCTGAAAATCACATCATGGACAATTGGAGAATATGGTGATTTATTGTTGGAAGAACAAGACTCTTTGCTTAACCATGAGCCTACAAATAGTCTAAAACCTCAAAGAATAATTAAGGAATGGCATTTGATTAAATTCATACAAAATGTGCTTTCTTCTAATTCTGTGTCTGATTCTGCAAAAAATTTTTCCCTCACTTCAGCTTTGAAGTTGACGTCTAGATTGTCCCAAAATAATAGTAGTCATTTATATGAAATTATTAGTATATTTAAAAAATCCCGTGCCGTAGAATTACAACAAAGATCATTGGAATATAACAAAATCGTTTCTCAGTATGAATCCATCAAAGACGATTTATTGGAAAGACTTCCTATATTACCACGAAAGATTGAAAATGAAATAAACAACGAATTAGTTAATGGGGAATCAGATAATCTCAACCTATTTACAAATGATGTATCAAATAGTGTATCTACTTCAAAAAGAAACGATCTCATAGATATTTTCGATTCACTTCCAAAAACGTCTATAGATACAATAACGAAAAACAATGATATTATGAACTTGTTTGACACGTTAAGTACCACACCAAAAAACAACGAACCCAACATAAACTCATTGAATTTTCTTAATGAAAATTCCGCACCTCTTGACACTGCAAAGCAAGTTTATACAAACAGCCATGGTGTAACAGTAAAATTTAACGCGGATTCAACCTCCACGAAAGTATTTTTAAAAATGTTTATTTCAAACACGTCTTTTGAAAATATAACAGATTTCCAGTTAAAAATTGCCGTACCAAAGGTAAATGAATGTTTAAAATTATTAAAATCTACCATTAGAACATATCCGTAGAACTGGGTTGCGCCAATTCGTCCAATTTGATGAAAAATCTGGAAACTACGATTGAACAATCTGCAACAATTTCAAACCCACAATGCGTAAATGTGGTTTAAACGTTTTATATCAAAATTTAGAAAAAAGTTCGTGTGCGAATACGAATGAATTACGTTTATAAATCGGAACAATTAATTGATCAATTTGACTATGATCAGTTTTGAAGCCCTTGTATATTTTAGATATGAAATACATAAAAAAATTTATTTAAAATGTACACAAACTATTGCAAATTACTTAAATCTTGTCTGCCAGGGTGGATATTTGAAGAAGAGTTTGTTCTACATTGGCTTTGTTTGACGATGCCAATGTTCTAAAAATATTCATCTTTCTTTTAATTGATCCTATTCGCGTTTTGTTTACCAGTGATTGTCTGTGTTTTTTTTTAGTGCGTCTCACTTTCAAGATATTATTCAATCTCAGTTTAACACTGGAATCGTAAGACGAATTTGACACGGCGTGAACAGCTTCGCTACTTATGTTATCCAAATTTCTAAAACTCTTTTTGATATGTTTTTTACTCTTTTTTTTAATTGGAACAATTTCTTTAGTCATGAGATTATTGACTCGTTCGATTGCAGTTTTGTCCTTGATAAACTCACTAACAATTGAGAACTCACATTCGGTGGTTTCCGAATTTAGCAGGGTGCACGTATCACTTTGCGACAAAATGGTACTTTGAGTAGGTTCTGAACTGTTACTAATATTCAATTTGGGTAATTGTAAATTTGGAGAAAGTTTATTTATAAATGTACTATTGAGTGGGTATACATTTTTTTCCTGTTTGGTTAAATTCAGATTGCCTTCCATTCGAGCAAACTGGTCATCATTAATAGTAGAATCTATTCGTGATAAAAGTTTGGGTTTGTCAATTTCTTGCTTTATATCACGTTCGTTCCTGTAATAATGGAAAAGGCCCAGTTTCATTTTATTTTTATACTTGTTGTACATTCTGGACAAATAAATCTCGTAATTGGATGAATTTTGAAATGACCAAGTTCCTAAATTTGAGATGGGATCTAATCCATTCATGTCTTGTTTTTGGGCAATGTTTTTAATTTTATTTTTTGTTTTATTGCAATGTTTTTTTAGATTCATTAGGCTACAAAATGATTTTTCAGCTTCACAGTTTTTTAATTCATTGTTATTGGTATATTTAATGCATTTTACCATACTACTGGGTGAAAATGTTTGTTTTAAATCAGCAACCTTGCGTACGTACATGTCAATATCGCTTTCATCTATTAAACTACGTTCCATCTTGACATTTCCCCTATTTTCATCTTGCAATTTTAATTTCCAATAATCGTGTTTCAAGTTATTTAAATTAATACTTAGTCTTTCGCATTTGTTTTGTACTTTCAACTAAAAATTTATTTCATTAAAATCACTAAAATTAAAATTTACATGATTGCACTGAATTTGAAAAAATTCTTTTTTCAGTTGAGATTTATTCATATTGCGCCAATTTTAATAAATACATCACCAGGAGATTTATAAAAAATGATAAAGTTTATTACACACTATGGTGCAAAATATAATAAACAAAATTAGATATAAATCTACATCTTTACATTTGGTGTGAATTTTATATATTTTGAGATTGTTTGATTGCATCGCAAATTATTCGTTTTGCTCCTTTGTGCACCAATAAACCAGATAGTCTTTCACCACATTGTTGTGCCGATAACATTGACGCTCGATCCATATCATGAATATAGACTCCGGTAAACATTTTTGAATCCTATTTTTTAAAAATTAAAAATAATATTAAAATATGGAATATTTGAACCTCTTCAATAACTACATCTGTGGTCTTGTTTTTTTCTTCAGTTCGATTTTTTATGTCGTAGCGATGTTCACATTCTGCATATATTTGTCCATCCAGGCTCACAACACTAGCTCTCAAGTTGACCTAAACTTGTTGAAAGTTTATACTAAAATACAAACCGTATTGTCCACATCTACAAAGTGAACGCCCAAGGGAGATACGCAACCACTATTCTAGAAACCATGTACAAATCAATATTATAGATACCAGATATTTGAATAGGCTTCTTTCCGCGATGATTTGCGCAGTTGCATTGAAATCGCAAATATCTCGAAGCATGTTTAGCATTGATTTATCTTCAAAGCGGCATTGTACAGCTAGAGCACCTTGTCCCGGGGCGAACATGCAAGTTTTTGAATCGAGGTACTAGATACAAGATATTTAACTCATTCAGAAAATTACCTCAGTTATCCTATCAGTTAAGCTTAGTCTATGTAAACCCGCGGCAGCCAAAACTAAACCGATAAAAATATGACATGTAAATATGTACCTAGACAGTCGTAATTACTTTGAGTGTCGAGTTTTCTGAGTCGTGTGTTAACATTGCCTCTCTAAACAAGTAAGATGAATAAATTTTAATAAAAGTATAATACAATGGGCATGAAATTCAAGTGGGGGTGGCATTTTTTTAGTTGCGACATTCTCCTTATTGAAGACGTACCCAGAACTCTAAAATAAAATAAATTTTTAAAAAAACGACACTACGCTCCAGGTGGTAATTCGGAAATTTTTTTATAAACGGAATCTTTTTTCATTATCACTACATCTCGAGGGTCTTCTCGTCTATACATTGAGTTTAAATTAAACTTTAATCAAATAGAATGTAAATATTTTGTATATGTACTTGACTATAGCGCCAATTGCCAATCGTGCATCCATGAATGAAGCCAAGTCTTTACAAGAATGAACTACAAAATCAACCTTGGACAACATGAGGCTATTTTCTAATTCTTTTGTAAATATGTTTATATTGGTTCTCTACAATATATTAATACGTAAATAGCTTCAACTCACAGAAAATATTGAATATAATTGGTCTTTGTCAGCAGTAGCATCGATAATGACTAAAAAAAGTTACGTCCATATGTAGAAACTTTACCTGTTTCATATATAATGTCGCTGTGGTTTGTTTTCAATAGGTCAATTACATATTGGGTTTGTAATCTTGCCAACTAATTGAATATTTTAATTTTAATTGTTTATTATATACCTGGCTTCCACGCGTACCAATATAAACTTTCGTCTGAACCATTTGTTAAACTTATCAATGTTATATGTACAATTTAAATTCACACTAAATCGTTTAACCTAATTTTTGCGTTTTTAGGTGTTGTATTTCACCATAGTACCTGTCTAGACGTTGTGTGTTACTATATAAAATGAAATAAGTTACTTTTTACTATTTTTAAGGTCGCATATTTTATACAAATACAATGTAGTTTGTAACTACGAAATTAAAGTCCATGGGAAATCTTAATAATTATTTATTAAATATACAATCAAAATATTTCAAATTTTTGAGTGTAAAAATTGTGAAACGCATTGAATGGAATCGATTTTTCGCCATCAGATGTGTAAATACTTTTAACCTAAATGCGTTTTATCAGTATACGATGTACAAGCTTACTTTAATGTTAGAGAATGAGTTGTTTGAGGTAAAATCAATATTTAAAGGAAAAAAATCGTCAGATGCACCACGGTCAGTTTTAAATATCAAATTTCCTCGTAAATTGGATTCATCTACTGTACCTATTTTCCATGTAATAGTGTTGTTTCGTTTATTTGCTGAACAATCTTCTCCATCAAAGTTACAAATTTCAATATTATTGGATTTCGCACTACTATTATAAATTATACTTTATAATATTTACGGTAATGGTATAGTCAATATCACATCTAATAACGAAATGTCTTTCATGTTTAATTCATATTCAATGTCCACTTCACATCCATTGCTATTTTCAGTTGGCCAACAGTTTACTTAATATTTGAATATTTTTATTATATATTGTTACCAAATAGAGGGATTAAGGTTTCAGAGGTTGTTTCGAACGTCCACCTTAAGACTGGGATGTCTTGATTAACAGGAAACCCTTTATCTGTCTGTTTCAAACCAACTATAGCTTCATTTTTGAAAATATTTTTATCAATATTGGGATGAGTCTAAAAATGTCAATGTATTTGATTAACTAAATAATATATAGTACTTTCACCTTTAAAATTATAATTAATTACTTGTATTTGGGAATATCGATTACTATCCGATTCAACAGCAATTTTACAATGGCAGTGTTCCATGTCATTGAAATTAAGTATAAGGCGACCTTGTAAGTTGAAACTTTTTACACCACCGTCTCTGTTTATTACAATTGATATTTTTTCCTCTGTAGATGCTTTTACCCTAATTAATATAAATTGGTTATAAATAACTTAGATACTCTTTAACAATCGTAACCAATTTTTCATCTTCATTTTCGATTACACCTATATCTAAAAAAATTATATTTAGCATGAGTATATCAGATATGCAAAGAAATCTAAATAGAGTCTGCTGTGTAAACCAGTCACGCTTACAAAGTAATCTACAAAAACGGCACACATTAAATAATTATAATTACGTACTTATGTATTGTACGAAGTTCTTGAAAATAAAATAATGGTACTGACTATAATTTTCCTATAATGAATAATTTGTGTGAATGATATACAGTGGTTGTCGATTTAAAGCACACATTCCTGAAAAATGTAAAGCACACTTTTTTGTTTTTGGTAGATTTAAAAAGAAAAAAATATTAATTTCAACATTAAATACTAAATGGATACATTTCTTATATTGTGGGTACTCTATTTCCTATTTAAAAGTGAATTCTCAAATTTTAATAATTTTGAAGGGTTAAAAATAAAGCACATATTCATTTCAAATTCCCTCGTTAAAGGAATTTTTTAAAAACATCTAATAAATAATTTATACGATTGGGTTTAAAATTATATGCTGGCATCCGTGAGATTCAAATAAAATATAAAAAAATTTTGATCAACTTTTGCTTATTTTTAATATTTATTACAGCGTTTCTAGAATCTAGATGTTGATTATCCCAAAACCTTGACGACTGCTGCATTATTATTTACGAAATCCCACCATTAATAAAATTTATTAAAAAATACTATTTCAAGCCCTCAGGGAAAAATTGACTTTTACCGATATTTTTTTGAAAAATAACATTTTACGAAACCTTATGACAAGAATCCACTTAATCAATCCACAAAATAAAAAATACAATTTTACCAACTCTTAAGAGAAAAATACCCTTTTTCCAATATTTTTTTGAAAAACACAATTTTACTAAATTTTATAAGAAAACTCTTATTCCAGCCCCAAAATAAAACTCCAATATTACCAACGCTTAAGGAAAATATCCTCTTTTTCCAATATTATTTTGAAAAATCCGATTTTATTAAATCTTATGACCAACAACTTCCTAATTAAAAACCCAAAGTAAAAAATGACATTTTACCAACCCTCAATAAAAAATCCTTTTTTTCCAATATATTTTTGAAAAACACAATTTTGATAAATCATATGATGAAAACCTTTAATTTTTTCATAAATGTTTTATATTTCATGCTTCCATTGGGGTCCAAAAAAATAAATATTTTGAAATGGAGGTCCGTACACTAATTGAACCGGGAGCAACTGCATTAAAACATTGAAAATATTTTGATTTTCATTCCACTTAAAATGTCTGAAAGGTCTAGCTAAATTTATATTAATTATATTTTCATCTACATATTGTGAATCGTTATTTTCCACGTTAAATAATGTCAAAAATCATAAAAGAAATAAACTTCACGATGAAACTAGTTTGGCTTGTGTAGCGTTAATCAACAAGTTATGAACCTCCTATTGAAAACTTGCAGCTCAATTTTTTAAATCTGAATAAATGTAAAAATTATTTTTTTACTCATTTTCCATCATCAAGTTGTTCGACTTAATTGACCTAATATTTTTTTAATATAAACACTAGAAAAAAATATCTGAAAATAGTATTATATTTAACACACCTAGTTTTAGTTGGCTGCCATCACTGTTATACTACAATAAACATTAATAATTTTCAACATCTGTAACATTACACAATGAGATTTACATCGTTTGTTTCATTTGCAGTTCCTTGTTATTCATATTTATTATTACACGCATAAATATTCCTTATTTTAAGTTTTATTCATATTAATTTATTATGTAAAGTGATCGACACCATCATGATCGGGGCCTATGCGAATATTAAAATTAAGTTGTATTAAATATTGTATTCATTTAATTTAAGGCCTACGAAAGGGAGGTTTGGGGTACGGTAGATTCAGTTGGTATAAACCATAGAAACACACAAAAATTTTAAGGTCGAATCAAGTCAGTAAATTTCATTTTTAGGTCAGTTTTTTTGTTATTCTATAGGTTAATAAAAAATTGACCTAATTATGATCATTAATCAGGAAGAAAATAAAATGTTTTATGTATCTAAAGATAACAATTTGAACCGAAAAAGCTTTAACATAATTATGATGGTAGTCATTTTAAGTTAAAATTTAAGGTAATTTTTGTACTTCAGAAAAATTGACATTCCGTTAATCAGAAATTTCGTTAAATAGGAATTAGCCTGTAATAAAAAAAGTATTTTTAAAACTATGCATGTTATATACTGCATGTGCAATGACCATTGGTCATACAATTTTTATAAAAATTAATCGATTAGAATAAACACAGTTCAATTTTTAGCTCGGCTTCTAGAGAGTTCATATTACTTTTTTCATTAAAATGTGTTTAAAACGAAAATAAATAAATTTCATTATGACACACTCAAATTTTCACAGTTAAAATAAATTTTTATATTTGACTAATATTACAAAAACCCCTTTTTATAAAAAAAACGCCCTGTGAGGTTAAATATTTCATGTTTTCTCTCCAAATTTGGTATATGTCTTAGTGGGTCATACATTAATGGTATCCATGTTTAAAATAAAATTATTGGCGCCAATTAAGAAAACGGGGTAAAAGCGCGCGAAAACCTTAAAAAAGAAAACCGCTTAATATTTTTACAATAAATTTTTCTAAAAATATATTTTTTAAAGATTTTTAAGTACCCTCTTCAGCGTGGTATAGGGTATTTTCAACAAAAATCAATTTTTGTTAAAAACGAACAGCCCTAATGCGCATAGTGCAGCAGGAGGAATGTACATTTCTTAAAAAATTATCAATTCGATATAGATTATATCTATTATTAAATGAAATACCCTGATCATCAAATTCTGTTTCAATATCCCGAGATTTTTTAGATAATTTCATTCCTTTAATTTTTTTATTTTTTGAAATATATGTAGGTTTAACAGTGGTTTGAACGAAGCTATCGTATTCAGAAGAATACACATTAGATGAAACATTAGTGCCTTTTCCTCCAATGCCCTCAGAATGGTAATCATACATAGAAGATTTCCCCATTTTAGAGTTAATACTGGATTCATGTTTCTCCAGTGCAAACTGTTTAACTTTATCACGCATGGCTTGTTTAGCTTCGTTTTCTTTTCTCTATTTAAAACATATAAAAATGAAATAATATAAATACTTTCATCATATCATTATGACTAATTTCTTCTAAAGAAAACATGGAAGTAATATCATGCAGTTTAGCCACCGTGACACTATTTCTATAGCCCAGCGATATGCATTCGTCAAAAGCAAATAAAATTTCAAATACGTTATTGGAGATGGAATCTTCCGTGAGATTTTCAGTATTTTTAGAAACCTAATAAAACATTAAAAAAATTAACAAAAACATACTAATGTAGAATAGAGGGATAATGTTTCAATGTCTTTAACTAAATTACTATTTTTGGTAGTAATCAAGACTAAAAATAGGCGGTCAAGGTGTTGATAAATGTAACGAATTGAATCAGTTTCGATATACATTTGATTCTGACCTTTCGGTATAAGTTGAGGTAGAGCAGACAGTAGAGCCTCCATTCTAAGCCGTCCAATTTCAACAAATTGACGAGAAAGAATGACTACATTTCAATAATACTAAAAAGTTAAATTTCAGATACCCTTTCCATGTCGATTTATAATTGAAGCTGAAATGATCTGAAAAATTTAGTATAATAATAAATGAAATTACCATTTATAATAAATATCGAAAAAAATAATGAATAATATATTTATTTAAAATAGTCATATAAACAGAATACACGTAATAGATCACAAAGCGATAACTTTATCGTCTTCTCTTTGATTTTTCATTCAAATCTCGATGATATTCTCGCATTTCTGTGCGTTTCAGAAAACTTACGCGGTCAACATAACTAAATACGTTTAGTACATTCTTTATTTGTTGATTAATTTACCTATCTTTGCTTTTTCCATAATTTACACACATGTCTGATATTGATTCTTTGGTTTTAAATGTACTCCAATTATTTCGTGATTTATCCTACAAGAACGGTGATATAATACACAATAATCAAAAATTCATACTAGAGTAGAAATTTTCTTTTTTTTAGTTTGGGCCATAAAATCACCCATACCTCCAATTCGTCTTTTTGGGGTATTACTGGCTTTCGTATTATTAATGGTCAATTTTTTATTTAATATTTCTTCATCTTTGTATCTTTCCGTTGCGGGATTATCATTTGTAGTGCTTGATTTTTTTTTATCAGTATCAAACTTTTCTAGTTCAACTTTTGAATCTGATTTGAACTGTTTGTACAACCTTTCCATTTTATCTGTGTCAACTTTTAGACACTCATTTACAATATCTGAAAATAATGTATGATAAATAAAAAGTTACCGTCATCGATTGCTTTTTCAATTATTAAATTATCAGGTGGAACGTAATCTATATCTTCTTCGCTGTCACTCATTAAACTACATTATTTTTATAAGGTGAATGTAAAATATGTATCGGATACAAGGTTACAAAAGATAATAAACTTTCAATTTAAACTATTTTTTTCGTAATCAGAATCTGATTATCACAAGAGTTATTGAACTTTAATATCGATAAACTTGTGTAATACAAAAATAACAATACAAAATGTATAACAGCATGTAACATAATATTTTCTCAAAAAGGAGTCATTTTTTGGAGGTAAAAATATTTATGAAAATTTAGCCACCTGTTTTGAAAACCGTTCATAATACAGTGCAATAGCGCTAAGTCAAATTGAAAATTTTAATAAAAGAATTGCACTTTGGGAATAAATAAATCGATTTAACTTGTTTCAAAATGATGTAAAATGTCAGAAATGCATAGTTACAATCATAAAAATAGATGATATTTAAGGAAGTTGAAAATTTAACTTCGCGAGATGCAAGTTTAACATATAATACATTTTTAATTTTACAATCAAGTTAATTAAAATGTATCTTTTATTATAAAATTAGGTATTATTAATGAAATCTTTTTCTATAATATTTAAGCATTCTTTTATTTTTTAAAATAAGTGGTTATTTAGTAAAGATTGTTTAAGAAAGCTAATCGATTTAAACAATCTTTTATGTCAAAGGTATTAGTAAAATCACTATTTGACTGATGGGATTCAATAGTTTCATTAATGATATTCTTCACTTAATTGATTGTTTCTTGTGGTTAAATTTTCATCAGAGCGAGAATATTCGTCAAAATCAATGTCCACTTCATAAAAACTTGAAAGTTATCACACTAAATAAGCGTCATTTACAAGGCTAATGAATATTTTAGAATGAAAAATAATGCAGCGATGTTTTGTACATAGAGCTTTCGAATTTCGAAACTACAGTATTAGAAATGCTTGAATATACACTTTTGAATCAAAAGTTTTAATCCACATAATCTGACAACTATGGTTACTATTATAAAACCACAATTCGCATTATAGAAACTAAACTTGGTTGCTAGGAAATCACTTATACTTTATTTGCTATGTATAAATTTTATAGCGATAATTTATGTCGTAAAAATGAAAACTCTACTGACGTAACTAAAGAGCTGATAATACTACAATCTAATTCCCTGAAAATTGAAGATGATCTAAAATATTTTGTTCCAAAATTAGCATGTATTTCATCTTCAATTTTTGAAGACTTGAAAATAAGGTTCAATAATTATTTTGAGATTCCTAAAATTTTATACAAATATGATTACATTCGAAAAGGACATAATTACAATCAACAGAAATTTAATCTAAATAGAAAAGATTTAAGTAAACGTTACCCTAAAAAATGTGCAAATAAATCAATTGAAGTATGTAATAAAAAGTCTACTGACAAGATCGAAGAACTAATATCACTAAAATCTAATTCCCTGAAAATTGAAGATGATCTAAAATATTTTGTTCCAAAATTAACATGTATTTCATCTTCAATTTTTGAAGACTTGAAAATAAGGTTCAAAAATTATTTCGAGATTCCAGAAATTTTATACAAATATGATTACATTCGAAAAGGACACAATTACAATCAACAGAAATTTAATTTAAATATAAAAGATTCGAAGAAAAGTTACCCAGCGAAATGTAACAATAAAAGAAAAAATCTCACTGATGTGACTGAACAGTTAATAATATTACAATTTAACACTTTGAAAATTGAAGATGATCTAAAATATACCATTCCAAAATTAACTTGTATTCTACCCTCAAGATTTATACAGTTGAAAATAATGTTTAAAAAATATTTCAAAATTCCAAAAGTTTTATATGAATATGATTACATTCGAAAAGGATATAATTACAATCGACAGATAAATAATAATCGTAATCTAAATGTCAAAGATTTAAGTAAACGTTACCCTAAAAAATGTGCAAATAAATCAATTCAAGTATATAATAAAAAGACAAACTCTACTGACAAGATTGAAGAACTAATATCACTACAATCTAATTCCTTTAAAATTGAAGATCTAAAATATTTTGTTCCAAAATTAACGTTTATTTTGCCATCAAAGTTTATTGAGTTGAAAATAACGTTTCAAAAATATTTCGAAATTCCAAAAATTTTGAATGAATATGATTACATTCGAATAGGATACAATAGATGCAAGAATTCGCAATTTGAATGATTTCATAAAACTTTCAAAAATACCTTTTAAATCAAACCAACAATACATCCATAAGAAGTCCTCTTAGTTAGTTTTTTAATACCAAACATCTCCATATAATCTATAATTATTGTTATATAATAAATGTACGTTTTAATATATTATGGCAGGAGTTTTTAACTTTTTTCTTAAAAGGTTAAATTTTGTCAATCAGAAATTATTCACCATTATTTATTAAACAGATTTGTATACAGAAATCTTGATTTCAGCCTCATAAATTGATTTATTCAGTTTTTATATAATTTAAAACGTTTAATTATAAACTGAAATGACATCATTTGAAATTTTAATTTTGATAACATGACTTACATGTTAAGTCGAAAATGGGCTCAGTCCATTAAATGTGGTTTTTTGGTTTAAATTTTTATTGATAGATTTCGCTTTAATAGCTTCTTCAATGGATTTTTCCATAAATTTGGAAAATTGAATGGAATTATTATTCTAAACAAATTAGTTTAATAAAAAAAAAATTTACCGTATAGCATTTTGATAAGGATAAAAATGGCAATTTTTTAATTTTACGACCACTGATTCCAACACACATTCTAAATTGTATAAATGCAATTTTTTATAGAAATTTTCATTTGAAGGGTAATTTTTCAATTCTAACCAAAATGTAAATGTAATTTTTAAAACGACAAAAATTCTAATAAAATCCTCTAAAACTTAAATAAAAATATGACTAATAATCCATTAATTTAATAGCAAATTTCTATAGTATACTTGGATAATCGTTTGATTTCATCATCCACTATCTCATTATTTAATGATAAAATATCATTCTAAATTTTAACATAAAATTATTAAATCATTAATTAGTTACAGTGACAAGTTGTTGTATTGAATTGGTTAATATTTTGTTTATACTCGGTTCAGCCGGATGATCTACAAATAATTTTAAATCTACACGATCTATAAAAGCATTGTCGATGGCTTCCAAGATATTTGATGTAGACAAGATTAATATATTATTATGTCTAGTATAATTTATAAATAAAAAATTAAAATGTTTTCATTTTTACCTTTTAATACGATCAATATGCATCAATACGGACTAAATTTATTATTGCAATCACGTCACTATAAATTTTAAATATAACTTACATTCACAACACGAATAGAATCACTTGGTTCATTTGAATTCATAGACATTATTCTTGAACTAATTAAACTTTCAACCTAAACTATTATTACGTACATCTCAAACATTACATAATTTTTGAAATGTATAAACTAACAATATACCTCATCAATTAATAAAAAAATCATGTTGTCCTTATTTTGAAGCATTTCGTTCATTTCAGAGAATAATTTTGATACCAATTTACCGCTCTAAATTTTATCATAATTTTATAAATATAAACTCTATAAACCTCAGAAAACCATTTAGAAAATAAATTTTGACTGTTTATTTCTATTAGGTAAATGTCTTGATATTGATTGTATAGCATTGCAGCTGCTTTTTGTGCTAAACCACAACATAGCGATGTTTTTCCAGATCCAGCCGGCCCTAATTTATAGTAATTTTATTAATAATAACGAGTTTACCATGCAACAAAATTATTTTGTTTAAACCAAATAATTCGCTGTTTAACATTTTTTGTGAAAGCTTTATATACGTCATTACAAATTTAAGCAACTAAAATTTATACAAGTTAGTTAAAAATGAAGTAAAAAATAACCCACATGAATTCCATAAAAAAATAAAATTGTAAATACATGTATTAATAATCTGAACTATCATTATGGTATCTAATATTATATTCATGTCTAAAGCATATTTTGATTATAAAAGTGCTTTTTTGACTGTGAAGGCGTCACTTTGTGACATAAAAAAAATTTTGTGTGGTAACTGAAGATAATTGTATGAACTGTAATTTTTATTAAATTCTAGGACTATTTTCATTTTTTAAAAAAAGGATAATGTAGAGTTTTATGAAGGGGATGAAGATATAACTTTTATGAAATTTAAATTTATAATAATGTTTATGATTTTAAAATCTTTATCAGAGTGTATATCTTTTAAAGTTATAGGACCGTGTGATTTTTAAAAAAAAAAACAATTGTAGTTTTTGATTGGGAAAATGCAAATTTCTGATATAGAAATTTATCCTTTTTTTCCTGAAAAAATCCGAATTTGAATTTGTGTTTTTTACAATTCTGAGACTCTTAGTAATTGAGATAGACGATAAAAGACAGAGAGACACACACAAAAGAGTTATATATACATTAAGTTAAGATTAGTGTTTTTCAATACTTTTGATAGTCTCGCTATGCTCTTTGAGCATAATGTATTACACTGTGTCACAAAATAAAAATTTTTTAATTATAGCATCGATAATTTTATGTACCATTGAAATATAAACTGAGAAAATAAGATTGATATAATTTTTGGAATGTTTCCAAATCGAAATCGTTGTTAAATTAGTAATTAAAATGTATAAATAACTAAATAACTATAAACATTTTACATTTTCTAATTTTTATAATTGTAATTAAGAATGAATTCACAGTATAATTACACAATTTTGTTACGTAATTCTGTGTTATTTAACATTGTCTTCATTTTAAAAAATTATCAAAATAAAATTTATGAAAAGAAATTGCATTTTCATAAAACACAAGTTACATTAATTAATAAAAATTATAGCAGATAGTTTTAAAATTGATCATATAGAGATTTTTTTTGTGTTTTTAATAATACCGTCATTTTTAATAGATAAAATCGAAATTTGAAAGATAGATTTAATTAAAGTAAAAATTTAAACAATAAACAAATAAAATAAAATTTTTTATAAATTTTTTGCATTCCATAAATAATCACCAGCATATTTTTCATGTAATGGGATTGTATCTTTTTTCATAAATGAGGAGCTGCTGGTGGAACCTCTCACCATGCTTCGCAATTATCAGGAAACATATTTAAATGACATTGTAAATAATGCATTTTTGGACTTAGAAGACATCCGATCGCACAATACGCATCCATTAATTCAGTAACGAGGGAACGGTATTTAGTAGCCCGTTTATTACCTAAAAAATTGTTCACAACATTTTTGAACGATTTCTAAGCACGTAATTGAATTTCTGTCATAGAACTATTAAATTCTTCACATTTAAAAATTTTATTTATTTGTGGTCCGGTAAAAATTCAATTTAATATTTTTGCATTGGATATATGAGGAAACAAATGTTTTATAACATGATTTACTGTAGGAGAATTTG